>MU768167.1:8452-137153 GCA_026770625.1 Nicotiana glauca
TTAATTTTGTGTTTCAATTTCAAATTTGTGGTTGCAAACATAGATTCAAGCTTTGTGGGTTTGACTCTTCTTGAGAAAGAGAGTTTATGACCCCAAAATTGGCCCAACAAGGAATTGGGATGAACTCATGAGAAATGATAGTCCCAATTAATGGGTTAAATCTCGAGAGATTAATCACCCTACTTGAACCCTAGTTGCTTGATCAAATTGGCCTAACCAATTGGTCTCGAGAGAGTCAATTGGGCAAAATCACTCTCTTTACCGAGAGGTGTGTAAGTGGGTACAATTGTTCAACGGTTATAGCATAAGCCCCAAATATATCAATCTATCCTTAGTAACTTCTACCCATCGATTATCCACCTAGGTAGTGTCACAACCCTAGTGCCTTTGTCTATATTAAATACAACTTAGCAATATTCTCGTAGTATAATTTACTTTTAATCATTAGTTTTATAATAGTAGTTATAAAAAATCAAAGAAAACCAAAAATGTTTGAAGTGATATTAGAAGCACAACTGCATCTCTAGACTAGACAGATAATTTAACTCCACTACTAGCTCCATGTGGAAATTCGATCTCGAACCACTATTCGGGTAAAAGCTATTGCGACCCGCTCTTTCTACCTTAGTGTAGCGTCGAGTCGGTAGTGATCAAACACGTATGGTCAAAAATAAATATGTGTGTTGTTTCGGACCTTAATAAGAGTATCTTGAAGGAATCATCTACCATTTATACTGGCATGCCACATTATGCTTGCACGTGGCATATTTGGACAAATGTAAGGTCAAAGTTCAAGAAGGGTCATCTAAAGTTAAGTAAATTGTACTTTGTCATGGCACGATCATACACAATTCATAAATTTAATGAAAGAATGTCAAAGAATGAAGAGATCGACATGCTTGTTAAGGCATACTTATACGATATTAGCTATCACTGATAGTCCCGGGTACATGCTATAGTGAACAAAACATGGAAGATCACATCAAACATTGTAGAGTCATTGAATGTGGTACAAAAAATGCAAGAGAGCTGCACCTTATTAGAACTATTAGAGTATATGAGGACTCTTCTTTAATGTTGGAATAATGAAAAGTTATCGAAACTAAGGGTACATTCACATACCTTGGGAAAAAATACAATAAAGAGTTGGGGGACAACAAGACATTATCGTAGAAGATAAGAGTAAGCTATATCAGTAACATCAGATCAGTAATTCCATCAAACTAAATATATAATATTAATTGTAGATATATTATTGTATAATTTTAGTTATTTTGTACATGTTGCTGACAATTTGTTATGTGTTTGTAACGAAATTGTAGATTGAGGAAAGTATGATATTAAGCTGTTGATCGTCGTTGCAGTAGATGCCAATGGACAAATACTTCCACTAGCTTTTTCTATGTGTGCCAATGAAAGCCAAGAGACGTGGACGCTATATTTGAACCACTTGAAGAAGCAAATTATAAAACAATGTTCAGGTATTTGTCTAGTATCTAATCGACATGGTAGTATATTAAGTTTTGTAGAGCATTTGCCTGAATGGAAGGAACCCTATGCATACCACCGTTACTATGTAAGGCACCTGAAGGCCAATTTCCAAAATAAATAATCCAACAGGGACTTGCATGATTTAATGTGGATGGCTGCAACTGATCACCAACAGTGCAAATATAGGAGGAGCATGGAATCGATCCGGTAGTTAGACGAAAGAGCCTATATTGGTTGATGCGGCATGAGCTTCACAAGTGGACATTGCATGCTGATGGTGGCAGACTATGGGGAAACCTGACTACAAATGTGTCGGAGTCTTTCAACGGGTTATTGAAGTCTGCACGTGGATTGCCTGTCACTGCCATGGTCCGGATGACATTCAAATAGATGGAGGATAGGTTTGTTGAATGCATAGAGGTACATCAGAATTGATGGAGAGGGGTATTGAATTTATGACAATACTGATGAAAAGATTTGAGAAATACTGGAGGCGAGCACATTGGCATTCATATTTACAGTGTGATCACGATCGGGTGTTTTTAAAGTTCGCACCGCTATCCGTCAATACCGGGGGAATAATCTACATATCGTAAATAAAGCCAGTAGGTCATGTTCATATGGGAAATGGACCATCTACCACATGTTGTGCTCACATGCCATGACGTGCTTTCTACAAACAGGTTTATGGGTAACCAACTATGTTGATAGGTAATATAGTGTTGCTGCATACTTAAACACATATAGTGGGCAGTTGCAGCCAGGGGGTCCTCAGCATTATTGGCCATCAGAACCATTTAAAATGCTGTGTAACAAGGACTATTTACACAAGTTAAAAGTGCAAAAGAGAACGCATATGCGGAACCAAATGAATGTTAGTGATACTGTTTATGCGCATAAATGTAGCATATGCTCACAAACACGACACGTCCGTCGTAAATGTCCTTCAGCTGGTTTGGGTGGTGGTGGTATTCAACTACTGGTGCAAGTTTGTCTAATGTGCCCAACTATCAAGGATACACGTAGTGTTTTGTTTTCGTAATATTTTTTATAATAAGTGTCTATACTTGTTTATGTTGCAAGATGTATTAAATAAAATTATATTTCCACAGCCTTGATACATCTTATTGATATTTAATATTTTTCAGTTGAGTAAATTAATAAATTTTTCGCCCCTGTTCATTTAATCAAAAATAGTATTGGCTTAAAAAACGAAAAATTTTAACATTCACTTTCAAGTTTCACTCTAAAATTATTAGAAAACTACACTGTCAGAGGAGGAAGATGTTTGGTAAATAAGTGAATATATATAGTGTGGTTAGATACTACATTTTTTGTGTTCTCTTGTCGATCTGAAAAGTTGCCCGACTATGAAAAAATTGTTTCGTATCAAAAAAAATATTTAACACACCTAGCATAGTGCAGTTAAATACTACGTTTTGTGTGAATATATATAGCGCGATTAGCTACTACGTTTTATGTGTTGTCTTGCCGAATCTGAAAAGTTGTCCGACTGCAAAAAAGTTATTTTGTATCAGAAAGAATCTAACACGCCAAACATAGTGCGGTTAAATACAACATTTTATGTGAATATATATAGCGCAGTTAAATACTACATTTTGTGTGTTGTCTTACCTATAAATAACGGACGCATTCTAGTTATTTTCTGCACTTAACCATAACAAATAGCAAAACTTTCCACAAAACCAGGATTTTTTTTCGCTTTAACAAATGTCCGACCACATGTATGTACCAATGTGTCAATATGGAAAGTGTTGTATGATAGCGGAATGTTGGGAAGACGCTCAAGTTGGGGCAGAGATGGGGACTCCCTTTCATAAGGTTGTGGATGTAGCTCGAAGGATCGAGCGTATTGGCAGCCACATCATAGAGTTGCACCGAGGGACAAGCAGACCCAAAATTTTAGAGGATTCAGTGGTACCCCACCTGGGGGGGGAGAGGTCAGTTTATGAGGGGTCAGCCCAGCAGGCCCATGTAGTCAGCACCACTGTTTGCTCAGAGTGCTCCATCACGACCCTACTTCATTGGCATTCTAGAGAGTACTTTCTGCCAGCTACTCAGGGTTCCTCCAGTTGGTGTTTAGGATATCAAGGTTAAATACCAGGTCAGCAGTTGATAAATAGGGATTTTGACCGCATATTTGCTCTCTTTTACTTGCATTTTAGCTAAAAAAAATGCTCAAAGGTATTCCCGAAAATTAACAAAATGTTCTTACTTCCAGTAATATTGGTAAATGAGCCAAAGAAGTCAAAATCAACTCATAAAGGAGTTTAAAGTGAATAAGAACCAAAGCAGGGCAAATAAGATAGCAGTGCGAACCACATAATTCTAGTGTGGCCGCAGAAAGAGATTCAAAGCGTATGTTTTTGCCATCTCATGGAGTGCGGACTACACTGAAATTGTGCGAATGCTGGAGGTCAAGTGCGGCCACATCCATTTTTATGCAGACCGTAGAGTTGAGATTCAGAGAGCTGAAAGTTTTAGAGTGCGGACCGGATAACTTTTGTGAGCTGCCGCATAATCCTGAGTGCGGTTGCACCCACTTTTATGCGGACCGCAAAAGCCTGAATATTTCAAACCCAATTTCCCAAGACTGCGGACTGTACCGGAATTGTGTGGCCGCAGAAGCCCATTTTTCAGTCCGCATCAGAATTGTGGCCGCATTACCTCCATATGGGCATTTTTGTTAGATATTTGTAGCTTAGTATAAATATAACTTTTTGTCATTTTTAGGTGAAGTTTACTTTGCAGAGGTGCACCCGAACATTTTCTTTAATTCTTTGAGTAATTTTGTATTAGATTGACTTCTTAACACGAGATTTTCTTTATTTAATATATGATTATACATTCTATCTTAATTTCTTCTTATATTTCTTTATTTTTTATGAGTAGCTAAATCTTTAGCTAGGGTTGTGTTTAAACCCTAGTGTGGGTACTTAATGGGTATTTAATTTTAGAGCTTATTTGTGATAGGATTAGTGATATTTATCCTTGTTTGTGCTTAAATCCTAGAGTTAACAGTTGCAAATATCGATTCATGCCTTTTTTGACCCAGTCTTTGCTTGAGAAAGAGAGACTAGGTTTAGGAAAACTTGCATAACAAGGAATTGTGGTGATCACACGAAATTGATAGCCCCAATTAAATGGTCAAATCTAGAGATAGTGAGACCCGACTTGAGCCTATATCACTTGATTAGTGCAAGTACCCATTTGGGCTTGAGAAAGCCAAATCGGGCAAAATCACTCAAACTACCGAGAGGTATAGAGTGAGCAATTGCGTGTGTTTGCTATACCGCGAACCCAATAAATCAAACTTTCCCTATAGTTTACAACCCGTTAGGTAGCCACCTAAGTGGAAGTCATGACCATAGATTCCTATATCATCTGGAAAAAAAACTCAAAACTAAAAACACTGCCTTCTAGTTATTATTTGCAATCATTAGCTAAAAGTAGATCCCAACTAGTGGTGGGTTTATTATTGCTCCGATCGCCTCACTACCTAATTGTGGTGTGAGTTTGGGCAAGCTCAATTTTTGGCACCATTGCTGGGGAGCTAAACAGATTTAGCTATATATCTAGGTTTTTGTGTTTTTTGTCTTTCTTTCCTTCCAAATTACTAATTTTGTGTTTGAATAAATTCTAGGTACGAAATTGGCTCTCAACAACGAGCCCATCAGAAATACACACTTGGGGGAGGACGTGGACGATGATGCCATGGATGAGGTTCCTATTGAACCTCAAGCTAATAGACGTGGCTGACATCCTCACGATAATGTGCCCATCCCTCCCCCACAGCCACTAAGAGCGGCAACCCACCGATAATTTCCAAACGAGGGTTATCCAAGTGATATAGGCCCGCCACGCATTAGGGAGGGCGATTTCCGAATCACTAACGTGATGCTTATACTACATAAACAATGAGGTTTCTTCATCGGGGCTCCGAGTCAAAATTCCTACAAACATCTCTAGGGGTTTGTCAATACTTGTTGGAGGAGCAAGCCAACAAATGTTTATGAGGACGCACTGAGGTTGAGGTTGTTTCCCTTTTTTCTACAGGGAAAACTATTGGATTGGTTAGAGAGGTCGTCCAACCATTCCATCACCACTTGGGATGAGTTGGCAGGCAAGTTTATTTCCAAATTCTTCTCTCAAGGACATATGGCAATGCTTCGGGATGAGATTCTTTCTTTCAAGAAATAATCCAATGAACCATTGCACGAGATTCGGGAAAGATATCGTACCATGGTTAAAGAGTGTCCAACCAATAATATGACCGAGGCCATGATACAACAGACCTTCTACAAGGGGATCAACACAACTAATCAATGTGTGGTTAACCAACTCTGGGGGGGGAGGTAACTTCATGAACACGCCCTATGCCGAAGCTTGTGAAATTCTTGATGAGATGGCGGATACCTCTTCGGCGTGGCAAAGTAGAGCCAATATGCCACAAGGTGACCCTAATGTTATTCACCTACACAAGGAGCTACATGACCACGGGCAAGCTATAGCTGAGTTGACAACTACCATGAACCAATTGTCCAAGGCTCAACTTCAATAAGTTCAAGGCAGAAACAAGTGCATGCAATGGAAGGTGTGAATATAATGGTAAACAAAAGACGACAAGAAGTTCAACAAATGCAAACTGTCTAGAACAATTTATACAAGATGATAGTGGTTATGATCAAGGTAATTCATTCAATGAGCAAGATGAAGAAATTTAATATATCAATAATTATCAAGGTCAAAGAAATAATACGCAAGGGCAAAATCAACAACAATAGAGGTCACAAGGGAAGCAAGGTAATTGGAAAAACCAAGACCACCAAGGCAATTGGAAAAACCAAGACCACCAAGGCAATTGGAGTGGTGATAATTCTAATCAAAGCAATTGGAACAATCAAGGAAATCAAGGCAATTGGGGTAATCAAGGAAATTGGGGGAACAACAATTAAGGCAATTGGGAAGGCAATAATCAGGGAGGGTGGAACAACAATAACAACCGGGGGCTGGGTTTTTAAAGGCCTCTGATGTTCCAACAACCAAGCAATCCACCTCCATATCCTTCTCAAGGCCCGAGCTCTTCTTCCAAAGAGATGGGTAGAATTGAAAACATGTTTAAACAGATGATGGAGAATAACACTGACTCAGATGCTCAAATAGCCTCGCATAACACTTATATTCGGAATTTTGAGGTTCAATTAGGCCAAATATCACAAGCTTTGAACACTTGTACTAAGGGGGCACTACCTAGTGATACGGTAGTGAACCAGAAGGGTGGGAATAATACGGTACATTCCATGGCCGTGACTACTAGAAGTGGAAAAAGTGGAGATTCCATCACCTCAAATCCAAGAAGGATTGAGGATGAAGATGTTGTGGCTAAAGAGGATGAAATCCTAAGCAATTTTGTTCAAGCTAGGGAAGAAGTGAGAATTGATATGGATGAAAGTGTGGAGGAGACGTAAGAAGAGGTGAACTCGTCTAGGGAACACATGTTTGACATGCCAGAACCGGTGGTACCAAAGGCTAAGGAACCAATGCCAAGTCCTCCTTCTCCATACACTTAAAGATATGCAAAGCAAAACAATGAGAACCAATTCAAAAAGTTTATTGATATGATGAAGTGTTTTTCCATAAATGTGCCATTGGTTGAGGCATTGGAGCAAATGTCAGGATATGCAAAATTCATGAAAGATTTGGTAACCAGGAAAAGATCTATGAATTGTGAAACCATCAAGATGATTCACCAAGTGAGTGCTATTGTGCACTCAATGGATCCAAAGTTGGAAGATCCAGGTGCTTTCACAGTCCTTTGGACTATTGGGAGCCCCGATTTTGCCAAAGCATTATGTGATTTCGGGGAAAGTATCAACTTGATGCCCTACTCTATATTCAAAACTTTGGGAATTGGGCAACCAAGACCTAGATTGAAAATGGTGGATCAAACAATGAAGAGTCCATTGGGCATTATTGATGATGTACGGGTTAGAGTTGACAAGTTCATCCTCCCAACAGATTTTGTGATCTTAGATTTGTGAAGTGGACTATGAGGTACCTATCATTTTGGGTAGACCTTTCCTTTCTACGGGGAAGGATCTTATTGATATGGAAGCCGGTGAGATCACTTTTTGGGTGGGCGACAAAAATGTGATTTTCTATGTGAACAAATCAGTGAGGCAACCGAATAGTAATGAAGTTTTTTCATTTGTGGATCTAGTGACCGATGTGATAGTTGATTATGCTAGAGCAACAATGAATGTTGAGGACAAATTGGAAGAAATTTTGCTCAATCTTGATGATGATGAGGAGAGTGATGACTATGTGGAGTGTGTAAATGGTTTGCAAGGCAAGGGGTCGTAAACTTATGAGACCCGAAAGATATCTTTGGATCTTACAAATTGAAAGACTCCTCCAACAAAGGCCTCAATCGAGGAGCCTCCTACCTTGGAGTTAAAGCCATTTCCACTGCACCTTAGGTATAAATTCTTTGGCCCTTCTTCTACTTTACTGATTATTCTTTCTTAGTGCTTAACTAACATGCAGGTAGAGTCCACTTTGGAGGTGCTACAAAGGAGGAAAAGAGAAAATGGTTGGACTTTGGTGGATATCTAGGGCATAAGCCCCGTATTTTGCATGCACAAGATTATCTTGGTAAGTGCCAAACCCACTGTTGAACATCAAAGAAGATTGAATAAACCAATGCAAGAGGTGGTGAAGAAGGAGATAATCAAGTGGTTAGATGCCGAGGTTGTCTACCCCATTTTCGATAGCTTGTGGATCTCTCTAGTGCAATGTGTCCCAAAGAAAGGGGGCATAACTATGGTGACAAATGACAAGAATGAATTGATCCCAACAAGAACCGTCACCGGGAGGAGAGTGTGTATGGAGTATAGGAAGCTCAACAAGGTCACTCGGAAAGATCATTTCCCTCTTCCATTTCTTGAACAAATGCTTGATAGGTTGGCCGGACGTGTATTTTATTGCTTTCTTGATGGATAATCCGCTATAGCCAATTCCAGATTGCTCACGAGGACCAAGGAAAGACCACTTTCACTTTTCCTTATGGTACTTTCTCATTTTCAAGGATGACTTTTGGGTTGTGTAATGCACCGATGACTTTTCAACGGTGTATGATGGATATCTTCACCGACATGGTGGAGGACATTCTTGAGGTTTTTATGGATGATTTTTCTATGGTTGCGAACTCGTTTGAAGAGTGTTTGAACAATTGGAATAGTGTATTGACTAGATGTGAGGAGACCAATTTTGTGTTGAACTAGGAAACGTGTCACTTCATGGTCGAGGAAGGCATTGTCGTCGGCCACAAAATTTGAAAACATGGTATTGAGGTTGACCAAGCTAAGATTGAGGTGATCTCCAAACTCCCTCATCCTACATCCATGAAGGGAGTGAGGAGCTTTTTGGGTCATACGGGTTTCTATCACTGATTTATAAAGGACTTTTCCAAGGTGGTGGACCCATTTTGCAAACCTTTAGAGAAGGATACCAAGTTCCATTTTGATGAATATTGTATGAAGTCATTCGAGTTTCTTAAGTTCAAGTTGACTACTACACCTATTATCACCGCACCAGATTGGAGCTTTCCTTTTGAGATCATGTGTGATGCGAGTGATGTTGCAGTTGGAGCGGTGTTGAGGCAAAGTGTAATGACCCGACCGGTCATTTTTAGCCCTAGCATATCGTTCAGTAGTCTGAGTCCATGAGCAGCTTCATTTCAGGGATTATGATTGTACGCGTGGTCAAAATTGAATTTCGGGAAGTTCAGAGTTGATTTGGAAAGATAATTCTCATTTTGAAAGCTTAAAGTTGAAAAAATTAGCTAAGATTGAATTTTTTAAGAAAACAATCTCGGAATCGGGATTTGAAGGTTCCAACAGGTTTGTATGATGATTCTAGACTTGGGCATATGCTCAGATCGGGTTTTGGATGACCCGAGGTGTTTTGGCGCCCATTATGGAGGTTAGCATGTTGGAAGAAATTTCATAAGTTTGGCTTGAAGTAAATTTTAGTGTTATCGATATCCATTTGAGATTTCGAGTCTGGGAGCATCTTCATATGGTGATTCTGGAGTTTGGAGCGCGATCGAAAGTGAATTCGGAAGTCCGTAGGTCATTTTGGATTCATTTAACTAAAGATAGAAATTTGAATGTTTTTGAGAAGTTTGACCGGAAGTGGGCTTTTTTATATCGGGGTCGGAATCTGATTTCAAAATTTGGAGTAGGTCCGTAATGTCGACTATGACTTGTGTGCAAAATTTTAGGTCAATCGGACGTGATTTCATAGGTTTAAATATCAGAAATAGAAATTTGAAATTCTAAAGTTCATTAAGTTTGGATTGGAGGTCGATTCATGATTCTAGTGTTGTTTGATGTGATTTGAGGCCTCGAGCAAGTCCATAACGTGTTTTGGGATTGGTTGGTAGGTTTGGTTGAGGTCCCGGGGGCCTCGGGTGGACTCTGGGTGGTTAGCACATCAAAAAAGGATTTTTGGAAAGTGCTGAAGCATCTGTTTCTGTCATAACCGTATCTGCGGTTGGTTGACCGTAGAAAGGGACGTATCTTCGCAGAAGCGGCCCAAGGCCAAGCAGCCTAAGACCGTAGATGCGGCCCTAAATCTGCAAAAGCAGAACCGCAGAAGCGGTGGGCCTGTTCGCAGAAGCGGCCCAAAGCCAAGCAGCCCAAGACCGCAGATGCGGCCCCTAAATCCGCAGAAGAAGAACCACAGAAGTGGCCCAAGGCCAGGCAGCCAAGACCGCAGATGTGCCCCAAAATCCGCAGAAACGGAATCGCATAAGCGGTGGGCCTGTCCGCAGAAGCGCCCCAGACCGCAGAAGTGATCTTTTTTTCGCAGAAACGTGGTCGCAGGTGCGGCCGAGGATCCGCATAAGCGTAAATCGCTGAAGGCAGTGGGCTTCGTTTATTCGGACTCTAGGTTATTTTTGCTTATTTTTCACTCATTTCTTGGGCGATTTTGGGAGATTTTGAGAGAAGACTTCCACCTAGCATCTTGATGGAAGTTATCCCACCTATTCTTAGTTTAATACTTGAAGTTTGGGTAGATTAACACATGTAAATTAGTGAAAATCATGGGAATAGAATAAAACCTAGGGTTTTGTTAAAAATAAGATTTAACCACGAAATTGGTTATAGAATGGAGTAGAAATCATATGTTTTTATCCTTAGGTTATAAAGAACAACTTCCTTCGAAAATTTCGAAATCCGGGCATGTGGCCTGGGGTCAGGTTATAGAAACCTTGAATTTAAGGTTGGGAAATTGGGTGAATAGTTAGAATATGAACGTTTTCGCATGTATTGACTAGTTCTTACCTTATTTGAATAGTTGTGGATTGTTTGACTCCAAATTGGAGGTTTGAGCACATTCTTGAATTGGAATATAGGCGTCGGAGCGAGGTGAGTCTCCTTTCTAACCTTGTAAGAGGGAATTGTCCCCATAGGTGAAATAATTGATTAAGTGCACCTACTTGTGGGGGCTTCGTATGCACGAGGCCACGAGAGTCCGTGCATAGCTACTATTATGCTATTGTCCCGGTAGTTAGGACCCAAAAACATGCTATACTTGGATTATTTACGAACTTATTGATAGCTTGAACTACTTAAATCACATCGAATTAGTAGACAAAATTCTAAATAGATAAAACTTCATTTTTCTTAAATGGTTAAAGAGGATTTGTTTTCATTGGATAATTACTCTGTATGGACTTCTTGATTGATTGTCTGTGTGTTTATTTATGGAACGGGCCGAACGCCTCAAGAGATTAAATAGACGCATCTATAGGCGTGTCATCGACCCTCGACAAGTTCACAATTTATATTTCTGTAGGAGCGGGCCGTCGAACTCGGCATAATATGTGCATGCTTGCATTGCTTATCCCGAAACTTATTGATGTTGATATTGCCTATTTTATGGCCGCTATAAACTAGTAAAGATAACAAAAATAAATCTTGGAATTTCCTTATTATTTGAGAAGGTGTTACCTGTTTTCTTGCTCTATGAGGTATAATTGTTAGATAAATCCATGTTATCCTCACATCTTCACCATATTACTATTGGACCACTAGTAAGTGTCAAAGTTAACCATCTCATCTCTACTTCTTCGAGATTAGACGGGATACTCATTGAGTATTTTCGTACTCATACTACACTTCTGTGCATTTTTGTTGCACATGTATATGTAACTCCAGTGGCCTACTAGGCATAGCAGCGCAGATAATTCTGGGACTATGTGGGTGGCATTATTCGAGGCGGTCCATAGCTAGTATAGTCCCTTCCAGTATATTGTATTTATTTCCTATCCGCTGTATTCCAGACGGATGTTGTATCTTATTTCCTTATCAGTAGATGATCATGCACTTGTGATACCGGGTTCTGGGATGTTTTTGAAATATTTTGTACTAATTGCTTATTATTTAATTTGAATCGAAGCAGTTATCTTTTCATTTTATGAAAAATTGAAGGAAAATCTTAGTTTTCAAGATTGTTAAAAATGAGAACTTTATCAAGTAATTAGGTTGGCTTGCCTGATAGTAGTGTCCAGTGCCATCACGACCCTTAGTAGATTTTGGGTCGTGACAACATGGTATTGGAGCACTAGGTTCCTAGGGTCTCACGAGTCATGAGCAAGTCTAGTAGAGTCTCACGGATCGATATGGAAACGTCTGTACTTATCCTCGGTAGGCTGAAGGACTGTTAGGAGTACTTCTCTTCTTGATTCCTCATCATGCGATTTGATTTCCTTAAGGCTTATGCCCTTGTTTCGTTCATACTCAATCTTACGAGACGCGAAGTGCTTAGTATAAATTGAGAATTGAAGATCTGTAATGGTACTACAGAAGTGATACAGGATGTTTCTCCCGGTATAGCATATCAGATTATTATCGTCGCTTGGTAGAAGAATATTTTATTATTTCAGCCCCAGTAGCGGTACTTCTGAGATCTCTGAGGTTAGGCACAAGTTGCCATGATGCTTATGAACGATTGTTGCGCAGTATTGACATGATGGTAAGATGTTGCTTACGTGTCGGGGAAGTGAATGACATGAGGGGAAGTTTACTCAGTGTGTGATTCAGAGAATCAGTATTTTACTTCCGGCAAGGGAAGGGCAATTGGGCAGAGAATGTTCAGGTTTGGGTTGACAAGGTATCGAGACTCGGTATTTGCGAGCGTGGCAGAATTTTCTTCTATGATGAGGTGTTGTTGTCCTTATTGGATGTCCAAGATTCGCCGATGTTATGATATTCTACAATTTGCCTCTAGAGCAGGATATTGCATGTCAGTATCGAAGAAGCGACTGTTAGACGTCGCGAGGCAAGGTGGTTAAAGGCTAAATCGGCAATTATAATATTAGCAGCTCGAGAGAGATGATCTCCGGCAAAGTTTAAAGTTAGTAGCAATTTGTGGATTCAAGTGCTACGAAGATAGAATTTATTTAAGGCAACAACTAAGTAGCAAAGGGTGAGGAAGGATGTGCGAAAAATGTCATGCGGTGTTTCAAAATTTCTAGGAGGCCGAGTAGTCGATTAAGGGGATGAGTTCCGCCAAAGTGGGAGAGTGGCAGAGTTGCATATGGGCTTTGCAGTGGGATGACCACGTAACATAAGGAGAGTCTGTAGCGATCAAGAATGTTAGTGATTGGTTATTGGGGTCTACAGATCTAATTTGAAGTAGGGGTTTTTGTGCGGCAGGAAATTGGATATAACAGAAAGGAGCCGCTTAAATGAAGAAGGATGCATCATAAATTTGAATTGGAAGTATGTTGCTGCACATTTAACTGATGTCGTAGTGATTGTACCCCGTGCAGCAGAACTGAAAGATGCCGGGGAGAACTTTCTATAGGTGGGTTATTCCCTGTGAGCAGGTTAGCGGTCGCATAGTTGGCAAAGCTTCTGCGAAGAATTTTATTGGTTATGCAGCAAAGAGATCGGTTGTACAAATGTGGTTGATGATTCAGAGTATAAAAAGGGGGTTTCTATAGTAAGATATCGAGAATTTTGGTGGTTGACTGCGCAAGGTTATGTCAATAAGAGATTAAGAATCCCGGTGAACTCCAGAGTTGTATAATAGTGGCTTCGAGCTAAGTGGGAGATTCCCACCATCTATGATTGGGTTGCATGGTTAATTACTTGCGGGGTTTCTGGTTATTAGCATATTGAGGGGCTATTTTAGCTATGGAAAAAGACCATAAGTGGTAAATTGAGCAAAGGAATTATTAAAGGTGTGCTACGGTTGGCCTTATTGGCTCATATCCAAATTTGGAGAGGATTCAGGATTCGTGCTTTGTATAGATGTGGGTTCCAAGGGAAGTGATTCTGCCAGGTGCTTCACCAAGAGGCCATTCATGTGTTAGAATACTCATTGGGTCGATTGTATTTGGGGCTAAGTCAGAGCGGGTGGCTCTTAGCAACGGTCCTAGTGAATTCAATAGACAAAGTGTGATGCCTAATGATTTCGAGCCTATAGGTACAGTTGAGAATCAAGCTTTTGCGGCAGCTTATGAGTGGAGGCCCAAAATGTTCTATGATGTTTTGACTTGCAGTGTAACACTTGAGAGGAAAATGAGAAAGGACTTCGGATTCGTAGAAGGATTAGTAGAATGGGCATATCAGTTGAGGGTGCGAATGAGCGCATAAGGAAGGTATGAAATGGTTCATGTGATTTGAGACAGCATGGTCTCGCAGTTCAAGGTCACTCGGGGTTAAATTGAAGGAAGATATATTGGTTAACCACAATTGAGTTAGCGTATTGGTGGTAGAGGTCAGTTCCTTCAGCGTGATCAAGTTATGCATGTGATATGTGGTGGTACGCGTGAGGCTTGTCGGTCGCCGTAATTAATGTTGTTTAGAAGCATTCTTCTGTTATAGCCTGTTATGTGTAGGTGGATCCCTGAAGGGCTATGGTGGCTTAGACCACTACTTATATGTTTGCCTATACTACGGTTATGAAAATTTACATGTGTGCGGCTATGGTTCTCCTGAAGTGAGTCTAGAAGAAGGTTTTTATATGATGAAGTGTTAACCTATTAGTGGTTCCAGATTTATGATGAGAATCGTGTTCTATTGCATGTTTGCATGATGGGTGCAGTGAGTGGTATAGAATTTGAAGTAAAGATCAAGGTAACAGCTCGGTGTGGGCAAGGATGTCATAATCTCAGATGAGCAGGAAAGGAGGTTCAGTGTTTAAGTAAGTTGGTATTGTCTTCAGCGTCACCTGAGATCGGTGTTTTGGTGAAATAGGCTTTGCATCCTGGTTAATGATTCTTGATCTCTTTTCAGCATTAGTGCGGCCGGTGGTTTGGATGTGCGAACCCGTTTTTTATTTCGAAAGGTTGTGGGAGTGTGTCCCATAGGAAGATTGTATAAGTGTGACATGTAGTCACTTGATTGATTAAAGACTTAAACCAAGTATGAGGATTGTGGCAATATCGTCGATTTGAGAATAAATGCCTGGAGGGCACTCAGCCTATTAAGTTGTGGACTGTGGAGGATTTCTCTAGTTATGATGGTTGTTCTTATGCGTTATGAAAGAAAGGAGAGTTATTATGGACCTTGGAAAGGTAATTAGCCTAGTTCGGTGTGATAAGAATCAGCTTGAGGTTAGTGGATGGATTCAAATGGGAATATAGGCTATATATCAGGCCAGACGTGTTCATTTCAGTAATTCACTCCTTATGAGGAGTAGTCAGGGTGCTATTTCATTGTTAGATATTTCATGCAGTGATGCATTGCACCATGTGATTTGTGGGGGCGACTTAAGAAATTGCTTATGTGTTGAGGATCCGCGTAAAAATGATATTATATGAGGAAATTGGCTCTTGAGATTCAGATTGTATATCGCACCTTAGTGTGCTTAAGTTTCGTAGCTTATAGCGCTATATGTCTCCTCAGGGATGATATTATGCACTTAGCGTGCTTGTGACCGAAATTCGATATTTCATTGTAATAAGAAAATTTAGCACGATGTGCATCTCCTTATGTGAGATCTATGTGTGGATCGGGTGGCATGCCGCCATGGGTATGTTATTTTGATCGGGTTGCGCACCGCAACAAGGTGATGTTGAGTATAGTTTTCTATATGTTATTTTTGTATGTCTTGCTTCCTATTTTCTAAGGAAGGTCTGTATTAGTGCGTGAGTTAGGTAATTCCTTCCATAGTTTGTTTTCCTTTGTATTGCGTTCGAATTGGTAGCCTATTGGCACATTGTGGCATCATATAATACATTTTATTATGTCTAGGGTGGCTTATTGTCTGAACAGTTCGTTCTGGATGAGACGAGATCCTTTGATATAGGATCAGTGCAATTCGACTACATGAAGCATATTATGGAACTAAGACCATTATTTGGTTCAGAATGAGGTGATGGTCCTTGTCAGGAGTATAGACCTAATGATTTGTTGATTCGACAGTCGGTTATGAATTTCTACACATCTCTTATATCATGGCGGTATTGTATGAATTAGAGCAAGACCTATGTAGGTCATGAGGTGCAATGGGAGCATCAGATTCGTGGAATTTCTATTAGATTGATCAGAGAATGTTATTGTGGTCCTATGAGTAAAATTGGTGCAAGTTGTGAATTCAGCTAAGGTGGGCAGTCATGTTTCGGGGCTGCGTGTAGTTATTGATACGGTGAGCGTATGTTGGAAACAGGTCGGGCATAGAATTTTGGATGTTGGAATTAGGATCTAAGGCTTCTCTGTTTGAATAAAAGAAAATATCCTTAGAATTTATCGAGCTAATGAGCTCAACTGAGTTGTGGTAGAACGGGAAGGTGCATGAGGTGTCAAACAGTGATTTCAGATTACTCCAATGCAGTTCTCAGCACGTTCAAGGACGAACTTATGTGTAAGTGGGAGATAATATAATGACCCGACCGGTCGTTTTGAGCCCTAGCGCGTTGTTCAGCAGTCTGAGGCCATGAGCAGCTTCATTTCAGGGGTTATGACTTGTACGCGTGGTCGGAATTGAATTTTGGGAAGTTAAGAGTTGATTTGGAAAGAAATCGAGATTTGAAGGTTCCAACAGGTTCGTATGATGATTCCGGACTTGGGCATATGCCCGGATTGGGTTTGGATGAACCGGGAGTGTTTTGGCGCCCATTGTGGAGGTTAGCATGTTGGAAGAAATTTCATAAGTTTGGCTTGAAGTGCATTTTAGTGTTATCGATATCCAATTGGAATTCCGAGCCTAGGAGCAGCTCCGTATGGTGATTCTGGAGTTGGGAGCGCGATCGGAAGTGAATTCGGAGGTCCGTAGGTCATTTTGGAGTCATTTGGCTAAAGATAGAAATTTGAAGGTTTTTGAGAAGTTTGACCGGAAGTGGACTTTTTAATATCAGGGTCGGAATCTGATTCCGAAAGTTGGAGTAGGTCCGTAATGTCGAATATGACTTGTGTGCAAAATTTAACGTCAATCAGACGTGATTTGATAGGTTTTAACATCGGAAATAATGTTTGAAATTCTAAAGTTCATTAAGTTTGGATTGGAGGTTGATTCATGATTTTATTGTTGTTTGATGTGATTTGAGGCCTCGAGCAAGTCCATAACGTGTTTTGGGATTGGTTGGTAGGTTTGGTTGAGGTCCCGGGGGCCTCGGGTGGATTCCAAGTGGTTAGCGGATCAAAAGGGATTTTTGGAAAGTGCTGAAGCATCTGCTTCTGTCATAACTGCACCTGCGGTTGGTTGATCGCAGATGCGAGACCGCAGAAGCGGCCCAAGGCCAAGCAGCCCAAGACCGCAGATGCGGCCCTACATCCTCAGAAGCGATGTGCCTGTTCGCAGAAGTGGCCCAAGGTCAAGCAGCCCAGGAACGCAGATGCGGCCCTAAATCCACAGAAGCAGAACCGCAGAAGCGGCCCAAGGCCAGGCAGCCAAGACCACAGATGCGGCCCTAAATTCGCAGAAGTGGAACTGCATAAGCGGTGGGCCTGTCCGCATAAGCGCCCCAGACCGCAGAAGTGGTCTTCCTTCCGCAGAAGCGTGGTCGCAGGTGCGGCCCAGGATCTGCATAAGCGGAAATCGCAGAAGGCAGTGGCCTTAATTTATTCGAACTCTAGGCCATTTTTGATTATTTGTCACTCATTTCTTGGGCGATTTTGGGAGCTTTTGAGAGAAGACTTCCACCTAGAATCTTGAGGTAAGTTATCCCACATATTCTTAGTTTAATACTTTAAGTTTGGGTAGATTAACACATGTAAAGCAGTAAAAATCATGGGAATAGAGTAAAACCTAGGGTTTTGTTAAAAACAAGATTTAACCACGAAATTTGTTATAGAATGGAGTAGAAATCATATATTTTTATCCTTAGGTTATAAAGAACAACTTCCTTCAAAAATTTCGGAATCCGGGCACGTGGGCCCGGGGTCGAATTATAGAAACCTTGAATTTAAGGTCGGGAAATTGGGTTAATAGTTAGAATATGAACTTTTAAGCATGTATTGACAAGTTCTTACCCTATTTGAATAGTTGTGGATCGTTCGGCTCCAAATTGGAGGTTTGAGCGCTTTCTTCAATTGGAATATAGGCTTTGGAGTGAGGTGTGTCTCCTTTCTAACCTTGTAAGAGGGAATTGTCCCCATAGGTGAAATAATTGATTATGTTACCTATTTGTGGGGGCTACGTACGCACGAGGTGACAAGAGTCCGTGCGTAGCTACTATTATGCTATTGACCGGGTAGTTTGGACCCAAAAACATGCTATACGTGGATTATTTATGAACTTATTGATAGCTTGAACTACTTAAATCACATCGAATTATTAGACGAATTTCTAAAAAGATAAAACTTCATTTTTCTTAAATGGTTAAAGAGGATTTGTTTTCATTGTATAATTACTCTGTGTGGACTTCTTGATTGACTGTCTGTGTGTTTATTTATAGAACAGGTCGAACGCCTCGACATATTAAATAGATACATCTACAGGCGCGCCATCGACCCTCGGCAAGTGCACAGTTTACATTTCTGTAGGAGTCGGCCGTCGACCTCGGCATAATATACTCATGCTTGCATTACTTATCCTGAAACTTATTAAAGTTGATATTGCCTATTTTATGGCCGCTATAAACTAGTAAAGATAACGAAAAGTAAATCTTGGAATTTCCTTATTATTTGAGAAGGTGTTACCTGTTTTCTTGCTCTATGAGTTATAATTGTTAGATAAATCCATGTTATCCTCACATCTTCACCATATTATTATTGGACCACTATTATGTGTCGAAGTTGACCATCTCGTCTCTACTTCTTCGAGATTAGACGTGATACTCATTGAGTACACGTTATTTTCATACTCATACTACATTTCTGTGAATGTTTGTTGCACATGTATATGTAACTCCAGCGGCCTACTAGGCGTAGCGGCATGGATGATTCTGGGACTATGTGAGTAGCATTATTCGAGGCGGTCCACAGCTAGTATAGTCCCTTCCATTATATTGTATTTATTTCAAGACCACTATATTCCGGACGGATGTTGTATCTTATTTCCTTATAAATAGATGCTCATGCACTTGTGATACCGGGTTCTGGGATGGTTTTGAAATATTTTGTTCTAATTGCTTATTATTTAATTTGAATCGAAGTAGTTATCTTTTCATTTTATGAAAAATTGAAGGAAAATCTTAGTTTTCAAGATTGTTAAAAATGAGAACTGCATCAAGTAATTGGGTTGGCTTGCCTGACAGCAGTGTCCGGCTCCATCACGACCCTTAGTGTATTTTGGGTCGTGACACAAAATCTTCCATCCGTTCCACTATGCTAGCAAGACCATGAATGATGCCCAAGTCAACTACACAGTGACCGAGAAGGAGCCACTTGTAATTGTTTTTTCCATGGAGAAGTTTCGGTCGTATTTGATGGGTACTAAGGTGATTGTTCACATCGCCCATGTGGCGCTTCGGTATTTGATGAGTAAAAAGGATTCTAAGGCAAAGTTGATGCGGTAGGTGCTTCTTTTTCAAGAGTTTGATCTAGAGATTCAAGACCGCAAGGGTAGTGAGAATCAAGTGGCGGACTAGTTATCTTGTTTGGAGGAGGAGGGGAGTCCACATGACGCCCTTGAGATCAATGACTCATTTCCCGATGAGCAACTTCTATCCGTTTCAATGACCGAGATACCATGGTTCCCCGGTTTAGCCAATTATCTTGTGAGCGGCATTGCACCGAATGAGTTCTCTTCAAACAAAAGGAAGAAACTCAAATGGGATGGCTCGGATTATTATTGGGATGAGCCGTATCTCTTCCAGATATGTACCGATGGGGAGATCCGGCGATGTGTGCCAGAAGAAGAACAAATGAGAATTCTTGAAGCTTGTCAATCTTCACCGTATGGTGGTCATCATGGTGAAGCAAGAACGGTTACAAAGGTTTTGACTTGTGGATTCTATTGGACTACCCTCTACAAGGACGCGAGTGAACTTGTCAAGCGTTATGATGAATGCCAAAGATCCTGTGGAATTTCTAAAAAGAATGAGATGCCCCTTACTACCATTTTAGAGATTGATATCTTTTATGTTTGGGGTATCGATTTCATGGGACCGTTGGTGAGCTCTTATGGGTATTTAGGCTATCAGGTTCAAACGCCAGGTCAGCAGCTGATAAATAGAGATTTTGACCGCTTATTTGCTCTCTTTTACTTGCGTTTTAGCTAAAAAAAATGCTCAAAGGGATTCTCGAAAACTAAGAAAATATGCTTACTTGCAGGAATATTGGGAAATGAGCCAGGAAGCCAAAATCAACTCATAAAGGAGTCTAAAGTAAACAAGAATCAAAATAGGGCAAATGAGAGAGCAGTGCGGACCGCACAATTCTAATGCGGCTGCAGAAGGAGATTCAGAGAGTATGTTTTCGCTAGCTCAGGCAGTATGGACCGGGCTCAAATTCTACGACCGCATCCATTTTTATGCGGATCGCAGAGTTGAGATTCAGAGAGCTGGATAGTTTTGGAGTGTGGATTGCATCACTTTTGTGAGTGATCGTTTAGTCATGAGTGCGGCCGCACTCACTTTTATGTGGACCGCAGAAGCCTGAAGATTTCAAGCCCAATTTCCCAAGACTGTGGACCGCACTAGAATTGTGCAACCGCAGAAGCCCATTTTTTGGTCCGCATCAGAATTATGCAGCTGCACAACCTCCTTAGGGGCATTTTTATAAGATATTTTCAGCTTTGTATAAATACAACATTTTGTCATTTTTAGGTGAATTTTAGTTTGTAGAGGTGCACATGAACACTTTTATTTACTTCTTTGAGAAATTTTGTATTAGATTGACTTCTTAACACTAAATTTTCTTTGTTTAATCAATGATTATGCATTCTATCTTAATTTTTTCTTACATTTCTTTATTTTTCATGAGTAGCTATATTAGCTAGGGTTGTGGTTTAACCCTAGTGTGGGTACTTAATGGGTATTTAATTTTAGGGATTATTTGTGATTGGGTTATTGATATTTAGCCTTGTTTATGCTTAAACCCTAGAATTAATGGCTGTAAACATTGATTCATGCCTTTTTTGACCTAGTCTTTGCTTGAAAAAGAGAGACTTGGTTTAGGAAAACTTGGGTAACAAGGAATTGGGGTGATCTCAAGAAATTAATAGCCCCAATTAAAGGGTCAAAGCTAGAGACAGTGAGACCCGACTTGAGCATATATCACTTGATTTGTGCTAATACCCATTTGGGCTTGAGAAAACCAAATCGGGCAAAATCACTCAAACTACCGCGAGGTATAGAGTGAGCAATTGTGTGTGTTTTTTATACCATGAACCCGGTAAATCAAACTTTCCCTATAGTTTACAACCTGTTAGGTAGCCAGCTAGGTGAAACTCACGACCTTAGATTCCTATATCATTTGAAAAACACTCAAAACAAAAAATATTGTCTTCTAGTAATTATTTGCAATCATTATCTAAAAGTATAAATAGAAATGAATATGTGGAAGTCCAATCTAAGGCACATCACACATTTACTCTAGTTATATGCCTTATCCAAATTTTAACTCCCTATCGATTCGATCCCTACTTATGTTGGGTTTATTATTGCTTCGACTGCCTCACTACCTAATTGTGGTGTACGTTTTGGTGAGATAAGAAACCCACTGCTCCGACGGGTTGTTTCGAGTGCAGGGATCTTGGCCACATGGAGAGGATTTGTCCTAGACTTTAGGGCAAGACCATCGACCCATGATTACCGCACCAGCTACTACACCGCACGCTCTCCAGAGGCCGGGGGGGGGGCAGGTGGGGAGAGGTCATCCTAGAGGTAGAGGCTATACATGTGGAGTTCCGACTAGATTCTATGCTATGCCCTCCAGTACAAAGGCAATCGCCTCCGATGTAGTGATCACATGTACTATTTCTGTATGCTTGTAGGGATGCCTTGGTATTATTTGATCTAGGGTCTACTTACTCCTATGTTTCTTCTCTATTTACTCCTTATATGGATGTACCTCGCAAGGCCCTGGGCGTTCCTGTATATGTGTCCATGCAAGTGGGTGATTCTATTATTATGGACCAAGTCTACAGATCCTGTGTGGTGACTTTTTGTGGATATGAGACCAGAGCGGATCTTTTATTGCTTGATATGGTTGACTTCGAGGTTATCTTGGGCATGGACTGGTAGTCTCCATACCATGCCATTCTTGATTGTCATGCCAATACTGTTACCTTGGTAATGCTTGAGCTGTCTAGATTAGAGTGTAGGGGTTTGTCTATCGGTACTTCTAGTCGGGTTATTTTTTTCTTGGAGGCTCGACATATGGTGGAGAAGGGTTGTTTTTCCTACTTGGCCTTTGTTCAGGATACTATGATAATTGGGGACAATGACTACTTATAAGCACCTTTTAGATTTAGTTTTAGTCTAAAAGCATTGAATTGTGTTCCCGAAACTAATGAAATTATGCAAAATTGCAGGAATGATGGAAGTTAATCTCCAGAGACGAAATCTGAGTAAAAAAAGAGCAGTCAGATGCACAAGGCAATAAAGGGCATATGAGCACAACTGTGCGGTCCACAGAAGAAATAGAAGACCGCAGATTTCCATCTGTGGTCACAAACAAAGAAGGATACTTCAGCAAACAATTGCACAAATTGCGGACTACACATGAATTGTGCGGCCGCAAAGCTGAGCTAGAAGCTGAAGATAAGGGAGTGTGCAAAAAGACCAATTCCAGGAACCTCTAAGAATTGCGGACCACACAAGAATTGTACGTCTGTTGTCCTAATTGTGTGCTTTGACATGTGGACCTAGTTTTCACTTGCCCAGATGTACCCAATTATGTGATTACCCGATTCAGTGATGACACTCGGACCGCAGTAGGGTTGCCTCGCGGCCGCAGTTCAGAAATGTGCAGCCACAGACCTTTAGTTCCTAATAAGATGAAGAAATCTGCGGACCGCACATGGAATTGTGTGGTTGCAGAACTAATAACTATGGCTGCAGAACCTATTATGTGCTCTCTTTTGTTTAGGTTTTCGGTAAAAAAATGCATAAAGGTATTCCCGAAAACTGACTTAATGTGCTTGCTTCCAGGGTTTGGTCAAAATGAGGCAAATAAGACATAATCAACTCATGAAGGATTTAAACTTGCACAAATCAAAAGCTGAAACTGGAGCACTGACAGCGGCAGAAAAGAGCGGCCACGTAGAGATCACTGCTGAGGCGGCCACAAATATACGGCCTGCAAAAGTGAGATTTAGAGAGGCTTTTTGGGCACAAGTTTGACCACTGACCGCGATGAAAAATCGTCACCGCAAAATACCTGGTTGCAATGGTATTTTCGCTAAGAGCGCACTGCTAGGTTCAGAGACCCTACAAGTTAAGCTTCACTGAAGAACGCAATCCACATCCAAATTATGTGGCCGCGGTCAGAATTACGCCTCCGCAAAACCTCCGCAGGGGAATTTTTGTCCGGGAATTTTAGCCTAGTATAAATAGATATTTTTCAAAATTTTATGTTATGTTATGTTTTGCTGAGTACGTGAGCCGGCTACTTTTACCTGTTTAGGGAATTTTGTACAAGATTTACCTTATAACTTTAGATTTTCATCTTTTAATATAGCATTATGGATTTTATCTTCTCTTTATCTTTGATTTCTGCTGTTATTATGAGTAGCTAAACTACTAGCTAGGGTTGTGGCCAAACCCTAGTGTGGGTATTTGATGGGATTGAATTTTAGGGCTTAATTATTTATGGGTTAGTGATATTTAGCCTAATTCATGCTTTAATTGTAAAATTGGTAGTTGCAAATACTGATTTGTGCCTTTATGACTTAGACTCTTTTTGAGAAAGAGGGACTATGTCTAGGAAAATTAGGCTAACAAGGAATTGGGGTGAATTAAAGAGATTGATAGCTCCAATCAAAGGGTTAAACCTAGATATAGTAATATCCGACTTAGGTCAATATCATTTATTATGGATGAACACCCATTTGGACTTGAGAAAGCCAAATTGGGCAAAGTCACTCAAACTACCGAAATGTATAGACTGAGCACTTATGTGTGATGGTTATATCACGACCCCAATGATAACAAGCTTGCCCTGAATTCTCGACACCCGTTAGATATCCACCTCGGGGAAGTCACTACTATAGTCCCTTTAATCCTTGATAACAACCAACATAAATATTGTGCTTAGATTTAACTATTGCATGTTATAGAATAGAAGTAGAAGTAGAAAACAAAACCAACCATTTGTGGAAGTACAATTAAGAGCAAAACTCGCATTTCTACTTGAATATAAACCTAACTCCAAACTCATTAACTCCTTGTGGATTTGATCCCGACCTTTGTTGGGTAAAACTGCATCGACCATCCTTGCTACTCTATTGTAGTGTTGGTTTAGAACCGATCAATTTTTGGCACCGTTGCCAGGGAGTTAAATGGTTTTAGCTTTATCTCTGAGTATTTGTATGTTTTGTTTTTCTTTCCTTCCAATTTTCTAAATTGTTTATGAATTGCTCTCTGGTACAATATGGCTCTTAACAATGATGCTCCCGAAAATTATCCATTGGGGGAGGAGTTAGATGATAATAATGTAGATGAGATTCAACCCGAACCTCATTCATAAAGGAGAGGTCGACCGCCTTATGATAATATTCCAAACCTTCCCCCACTTCCAGCAAGGGCAACACAACGGGTGTTGCCCAACGAAGGATACGCAAGTGAAATAGTCCTACTCTAGATTAGGGTGGGCAACTTTCAAATACCTAGTATGATGCTTACACTCTTGGAACAGCGGGGTTTCTTCACCGAAGCTCCATACCAAAATGCCTACAAGCATCTCAAGGGTTTTATTGATACATACTGGGGGAGCAAGCAAACTAACATTTCTGAGGACACGTTAAGATTAAGGCTCTTCCCATTCTCTTTAAAGGGGGAGGGCTTTAGATTGCCTTGAGAGATTGCCCAAGCATTCCATCACCACATGGGATGAGTTGGCCGAGAAATTCAAAGCAAAGTTCTTTTCGCCGGGACATATGGCGACACTGAGATATGAGATCCTTACCTTCAAATAAGAGTTAAATGAACTGCTTCATGAGATTTGGGAAAGGTATCAGACGATGGTGAAAGAATGTCTGAATAATGGCATGACCGAAGCAATGATCCAACAAACATTCTATCGTGGCATCAACACTACCAACTAGAGTGTAGTTAACCAACTTGCCGGGGAAAACTTTATGAATACTCCTTATGATGAGGCGTGTGATATACTTGATGAGATGGCAGATATTTCCACGACGTGGCTAAGTCGAGCTAATGTGGCACAAGGTGATCCCAATGTCATTCACCTACACAAAGAGCTCCATGACCACGGCCAAGCAATAGTCGAGTTAACTTCAACCATGAACCAGTTGGCTAAAGCAAAATTGCAACAAGTTCAGGGGACAAAACAAGTGAATGCCATGGAAGGGGTAAATATGATGGTCAACAAGAGGATGCAAAGAGATCAACAAAGTCAAGGAAATCCGGATCAATATGAGAAAGGTAGTAGTGGTTACAACTAAGATGATGTGTATTATGATCAAAGTGAAGAGGTTCGGTATGTGAACAACTTTCAAGGACAATGGGGCAATGCTCCGAATCAACAACAACAATAGAGATCCCAAGCAAATTGAAAAAATCAAAATCAACAAGAAAATTGGAGTAATGTAAACAACAAGAACCAAAGCAATTGGGGGAACAACAATCAAAATTGGGAAAACCAAGGTAATAGAGTCAAATGGGGTGGAAATAACAATAGCAATTGGGGAGGAAATAACAACCAAGGGGGTTGGAATAACGATAATCAAGGGAATCGGGGGCCGAAATTTCAAAGGCCTCCAGATTTTTCAATAACCTAGCAACCCACCTCCATTTTCGTCTCAAGATCCTAGCTCGCACAACAATGAGATGGGACGTATTGACTCCATGATTGAGCAAATGATGAAGAGAGATGCCGACTCCGATGCCTAATTGGCGTAACACAATACTTCTAGCCTTAACTTAGAGGTCCAACTTGGTCAAATTTCCCAAGCGTTGAATACTCGACCTAAGGGGGCACTACCTAGTGGAGTTGCTAGTACCTCTACTACAAGGAAGGTTGTTAGTGATGATGTGTTGGTGAAAGAGGATGATGAGCTAAGCAATGATGTGCAAGTGAGTGATGAGAATGTGAATGAAGAAGTGGAAATTGATATTGATGACAACGCGGAGGAGATCCAAAATGATGTGAAACCGTCTAGGGAACATGGGATAGATATACCAGAAACAGTAGTGCTCAAATCCAAGGCTACTTTGCCAAGGCCTCCTCCACCATATCCTCAGAGGCTAGCGAAACAAAACCACGAGAACCAGTTCAAGATATTTATTGATATGATAAAAAGTTTGTCGATAAATGTACCTTTGGTGGGAGCTAAAACCAAATGCCAGGATATGCCAAGTTTATGAAAGACTTGATAACTGCGAGTACCTAATTTTTTACCATAATCATAATTTTTAAAACCATTTTTAGTATATAAATATTCTTTAAGTTTAATCTACATATTTTAGCTTCTGTTTTACCTTTGATAGATTTTTTATAGGAAATTAAAACTTTAAAAAAAAGGTTCAGATATTTGAATTACTAGCTTTGTTTTAATTTGTAAAAGAAGAGATTTACAAAAAAACATTTTTTCCTTCTACCTTTTGTAAGACTAGTAATTTATAACTTTTCTTAGTAGTTTCTTATATTTTTAATATATTAGTGTAGTATTTTTGATTTTAGATTATTACCTTTAAAAAAAGATAAAGAAAACAAAAAGCAAATAGTTTACAACACTTCACGCCAAAACAATAGAATTTGGTAAAAAAATTCTATTAAAAAAGATTTTTGTCTCCCAATTTTAATTTTACAATTTCACATTTGGTTTTCTTGGAGGACACGTGCTTGCTATTGTTTTGATCTTAATCAACTCACTCCCCCACTTTTGGCAAAAAAGAATATTTCTCTTTCTTCCAAAAGACACGCACACATCACACACTCACTCTTTCCAACTGATTTCCTCTCCTGCGTCTCTCTCTTATATACTCTCACTCACAAATACAGAGAACACGAAAAAAGGGGACGACAGGAAAAGAAATAGAGGACAACGAAAGGAAAACGCAAAGAAAAATGGCAGGCCCTTTCTCCCATTGCCAGAAAAAGAAATTTCAACCATTTTTTCTTCGAACTGGCACAAAAGCAAACACGCATAGAGAGGGGAACATGGGAGAGAACGAAACAGATCTGAGAAGAAAACAACTACCTTTTTCTTCATCCTTGAGCCAAAGAGTTTCAGCCATGAATACATCTCCGTTTCTCCCCCCAGAATGCAGCAGCTTTCCCCCCATTTAAGCTCCAAAACCCCACATCGATTTGTAGTTGAGTGGGAAATTGATCTATCAGAGCAACATAATAGAGATCGACTTCCGTCGTTGGAGTCGACGTCGAGTGTTTGAGGTCGAGATCCGGTCCATAGTAACCTATGCTTTGTTCAAATTTGAAATGCAATCACATTCGAGTAAAAATTAACAAATACAAAAGATCCATTTCTTTCTTATCTTTTAGATGTTAAATTGTTTTTTTTAGTATTTGTCTTCACTCTGCTTCGATAAATGCTGAACTAGTTCTTTGTTGCTCTATTCTTGAAGAATGTTTCAACATCTTACCAACTCTATTTTTTGTAAATAGTTGATTCAGTATTGTGTTCATAAGAAAAATGTATTATTGTGGTAATGAATTGGTTGTTGTTAGTGAAAGCTTTGGTCCATTCTTTTCACTGTTATTTTTAAACAAGTTATGGTAAGGAGCCATGATATTTTCTCCATTGTTTGGTTGTGTTTTCCTTGGGTTAAATTTAGCAGATGTTGAATTAGTATTTGGTAGGCTTACTTCCTAAAGATGCTAAGTTCTATTGTTTAATTACTCTAATCATGTTAATCTAGTCTTAGCGAATCCTTTAGTGCTATAATTTGTTTGTCTGGTTAAGTTAAAGCAGTAGATGTTATTAATCAGGTTTTGTTGATTAGATGCGATTAATAAATCATCATGACTATAGGTACGGTTCCCGTGGTATGGTATCACGATATATAAATTCCAATTCGAGTGTGCATTTCATGTGACCCGATCATAACTCCGAATAATAATAAAAATTAAAATATTTTAAATCGCGGGTGCATTTCACATGACGCGATTCACAATATGTACAAAAGTAACGAGTGTACGACATCGTGACTCGTTTAAATAAATTCCATAACCGCTAAAAGTGATTGAATAATTAAAAGCGGTTAGAAAGTTAAAAATACACAATAGGTTTAAATATGTATTAAATCAGATAATTTGGCCAATTATTAATAGTTGAGCAACCGTGCTAAAACCACGGAACTCGAGAGTTCCTCACACCTTCTCCCAGGTTAACATAACTCCTTAACTGGTTTTCTTGTTTTGCGGACTTTAAAACAGAGTCAAAATTCCTCGATTTGTGATTTAAAATGAACTGGTGATTTGGGACACCATAATAATTATCCCAAGTAGCGACTCTAAAATAAATAAATAATATCATTTCGATTTGTCTCTTTAATTGGAAAAACTCCTTATCCCCCTGCGGGAAAAAGGAGGTGTAACAGCTCTGGCGACTCTGGTGGGGATCAAACCCAGAATCTCTGGTTGAGAGTTCAGAATTCGAGCTTAGAATAACTGTTATAGTTGGCTTTTATTTATTATCTAATTTTTATGTGTTTGAGCCTAATGTGTTAAATGCCGCTTTTACCGCGTTGATATTACTTGAACTGTATATAAACTATTACGAAACCCTCTTCTCTATGAATTTTCTAAATCATCTAGGAAGCATGCTCTTCACGTGGCTTCTTTTCTGTTAGAGTCATATCCCAGTTTTAGAACGAGGTTCGGACAAGTTGTAAAGCCGGTGAAGCTTCTGTATTCCCGGTACGCTGCTCCCCCCCTCCTCCCCCCGTCTCGAGTTGTCCGCTCGGATAAGCAAGGTCTAGCACAATACACTGAGGGTTCATATGTAGAATAACATAGCCTCATGCCGGATTTCTAGTAGGTACGTTTGTTTGCATCACATGCATTTAACTTTGGAGACTCAACACAGGGGTTGAATCCGTCTAGGACATGTGTACCCAAATTAAGAAGACCATTCTGATGCATCTTACGTGCTACTTACGTATCTGTTTGTTTCGACTTGTATGTTGACAGTCTTCTAGAATAGGGAAAGAAAAAGAAAAATAAAAAAAAAGAGTGAGAGGTAGGTATTTAAAAATTCCGAAACTCTGCCGAAGTTTTGAAAAAAAAAAGAAGAAAATAAGCCAATTTTTTCAAAAAGTCATGTTTTCCTATTTCGTCAAAACTGACAGAACTATGCGGGTCTGATTCTCACCGGATGTAAGATACGTAGGCAAGCCTTATCGGTTCCGGCCCCCAATTTTCAAAAATACAAAAATATTTTCCTTTACTTTCTTTTTTAGAAAAGTCTTTCTTTTAGACCCCAATTTTCAAAAATCCAAAAATATTTTCCTTTACTTTCTATTTTAGAAAAGTTTTTCTTTGAGACCCCAATTTTCAAAAATCCAAAAATATTTTTCTTTACTTCCTTTTTTTAAAAAGTCTTTCTTTGAGACCCTAATTTTTAAAAAATCCAAAAATATTTTCATTTACTTCATTCTTTAGAAAAGTCTTTCTTTAGGACCCAAATTTTAAAAAAAAAAATCCAAAAAAAATTTCTATTAATTTCCTCTACAAATCCAAAATATCTTCATTTTTCTTTAGAAAATTGAAAAGGAAATTCAAGAATCAAAAATATTTTCTTTAGAAGTCTTTCTTTCATAATTTTAACATAAAAGTCCAAGAATCCAAAGATATTTTGTTTATTCTTTAGAAGTTATTCTTTCGAGCATTAAAAAAAAGAAAAAGAAAATTAAAAATTTTTAAAAAAATGATTTAGTTCGTATCCTTTATTGTTAATGTTTTCAAACTACGCAAGATCTGATTCATGTTCCCACATGATAGGTGTCACGACCCTATTCCCTAGACCCGGTCGTGACGGCGCCTCTCGTGAAGACAAGGCCAGCCAATTACACCCAATTTACATTTTAAACAGTTTAACAACATAAAACAGTCTAAAACATAATTTGATAATACTAAGTAGCGGATAATATCAATAATGTGCGGAAGTATAACCCAACACAGCCCAAATCAGGGTGTCACAAGTCACGAGCATCTACAATACTGAATACTCAAATGTAACTACAAAGTTTAATACTGAACTAAATATATAAAAGGAAAGAGATAGAGAGGAGCTCCGGGCTGCGAACGCTAACAACTACCTAAAGACTCCCCGGGATCTGCCTGAAGCTGGAATGAATGGCACTCGGGAGCGAGACCAAATGTGCTTGAATCTGCACACAGGGTACAGGGAGTAAAGTGAGTACTCCAACTCAGTGAGTAACAAATGTAAATAATGACTGAAAGTAAGAAAACACGCAAGGCACAAGACATTCTATAATGAAGCGGGAAAATCATTTAAAATAGTAAACCAGTGAAAAGTCAAGTAAAATCCTCTTTCAACAAGTAAACAATTAATTAACAGGTAATTAAGGTAAAGTACTCAAATAGAAGTTCGCCCCTTGGGCACGGTATCACCACATCCTCTCCTCGGGTAACACCTCAGAACAATAACTGCCCCTCGGGCTCAATCTCATATCACAATGGGTACCCGCACTCACTGGGGGTCTGCAGACTCCTAGCAGGGCCCCTTACGGCCCAAGCGCAATAACAAGACATCTCATGGCATCAAATCTAGGCCCTCGGCCTCATATCAATCAAGCCACCTCGTGGCATACATATCTCAGGCCCTCGGCCTCCAATCAGTATCAGTGTTTCCTCACAACATAGGCCCTCGGCCTTACTCAGTCAAAAATCATCACAAGCCCCTCGGGCAATAGTAAAACAGTGTTTCTCAGCCCAAACATCATTTAAAATATCATTTAAGTCTCAAAACTGAGTAAAAATGGCTGAATAGTAAAACAGTGGAAAATAACATGACTGAGATCAAGTAGTAAGTCAAAATAGTGAGGAAATATCAATAAAAGTCCCAAAGGGTTCAAATAGTTGGCACGAAGCCCAAATATGGCATTCAACCCAAATCATAATGATAGCAAATAAGTTTCAGTCAAATACGCGGTAAAATCATCAAGCGGAACGGACCAAGTCACAATCCCCAATAGTGTACGACCACACGCTCGTCAACAAGCGTGTGTCTCACCTCAACATAGCACTACGATGTGCAATCCGGAGTTTCAGACCCTCAGAACATCATTTACAATCATTACTCACCTCGAACCGGCTAAATCTCTAGCTCGCAACGCCTTTGCCCCTCAAATCGGCTTCCACGCGCGTCGAATCTATCCAAAATCAGAACGAGGACGTCAAAATATGCTAAGGGAACGAAGCCCAAGCGAAAACAATCAATAAAGGGCACAAATCTCGAAATTACCAAAACCCGACCTCCGCGCTCAAACCTCAAAATTCAGAAATTTTTACACCAACAGATTCCTTATCTCCCAACGAGTTAATACATAACAAGAACATAAAAATCCATCCACAAACGACCCTTCGAATCCCAAATGTTTGGTCTCCAATTTCAAGCCCTAGTTCTTCAATTTTTAGGCTTAATTTTCATGATTTTATAGGTGGAATTCACATAATTATCGAGTTTTAGTCCAAGAATCTTACCTCCAAATGTTTCCCCCTTGAATACCTCTTCAATCTCCTTCAAAAATCTCCAAAAATGATCAACTATGGAGGAAATAAGCCCCAAAATTGCAGACAAGATGAGTTTAAAAACATTCTGCCTAGGTCTAATTTTCTTCATTGCGATCACGGAAAAACCTTCGCGATCGCGAAGGACAAAAACTCAGCTCCCAAAAATTACTCTATGCGAACGCGAATAATACTATACGAACGCAATGCTGCAGCTCCCAACTCTATGTGATCGCGGACTAGCTCCCGCATTCGCAATGAACAACTCCCATCCAAGACCACTGGTCTACTTAACTCTATGCGAACGCGACCATCTCCCGCATTCGCGATGACCCTGCTCCTCACACTATGTGATCGTAACTTCTTTTATGCGAACGCATAGAACAAAATGGAATGCCCCTCAAAAAGCTCTATGCGATCGCATGAACCCTTACGCGATCGCCGAGAAGAAATCTCTGCAACACCTGAACCTGCAATTTCTGCAACTCTCTAAGGCATGAAATGGCCCGATTGACCATCTGAAACTCACCCGAGGCCCCCGGGACCTCAACCAAAGGCACCAACATATCTTAATACCTTATTCAAACTTGTTGCAATCATCAAAACACCTCAAACAACATCAAATCAACCAAACACATCGGATTCAAGCCTAAGTTTCTAAAATCTTCCAAATTCCGCTTTTGATAAAAAAAACCCAGCCAAACTACGTCCAATTGACCTGAAATTTTGCACACACATCTCAAATCACATAAAGAAGCTATTGCAACTCTCGGATTGCATTCCGACCTCTATATCAAAATCTCACCTACCAACCAGAAATCGCCAAAATATCAAGTTCGCCAATTCAAGCCTAAATCTATTCCAAACCTCCAAAACCCATTCTGATCACACTCCTAAGTCATAAATCACCTACCGAAGCTAACCAAACCATCATAACTCACATCCGAGCCTTCTAACACATAAGTCAACATCCGATTGACTTTTCCAACTTAAGCCTTCTTAAAAGAGACTAAGTGTCTCAAACCTTATCAAATCCTTTCCGAATTCGATCCGACCAACCCGATACAATGTCACATCCTCCCCAACTTACATAAAAGTTCATCCTCGAACGAGTCAAGAAACATACCTGAAGCCTCAAACAGGTGAGGATATCTGCTCCGCATCTCCCGCTCAGTCTCCCAAGTAGCCTCCTCCACGGGCCGACCTCTCCACTGCACTTTCAGCGAAGCTATATCTTTTCATCTCAACTTTCAAACCTGACGCTCCAAAATAACTGCTGGATCCACATCATAAGTCAAATCCCCCTCCAACTGAACCGTGCTGAAATCCAGAACATGAGACGGATCTCCAATATACTTCCGGAGCATAGAAACATGGAACACCGGATGCATACTCGACAAGCTGGGTGGCAAGGCAAGCTCATAAGCCACCTCCCCAATCCTCCAAAGTACCTCAAAAGGCCCAATGAATTGCAGACTCAACTTCCTTTTCTTTCCAAATCTCATAAAGCCCTTCGTGGGAGAAACCTTCAACAGAACCTTCTCACCAACCATGTAGGAATAATCTCGAACCTTCCTGTCAGCATAACTCTTTTGCCTCGACTGCGCTGTACGAAGCCTCTCCTGAATCACCTTCACCTTATCTAAAGCATCCTGAAGCAAATCTGTCCCCAATAGCCTAGCCTCACCGGGCTCGAGCCAACCAACTGGAGATCTACACCGCCTCACGTACAAAGCCTCATATGGAGCCATATGAATACTCGACCGGTAGCTGTTGATATATGCAAACTTTACAAGCGGTAGAAATTGATCCCATGACCCTCTAAAATCAATAACACAAGCGCGTAGCATATCCTCCAATATCTTAATAGTGCGCTCGGACTGCCCGTCCGTCTGAGGGTAAAATGTTATGCTTAACTCCACCTGAGTACCTAACTCCCACTGAATAGACTTCCAAAACTGGGAAGTAAACTGAGTGCCCTGATCTGAAATGATGGAAACTGGGACACCATGCAAGCGAACAATCTCCTGAATATATATCTCTGCTAACCGCTCTAAAGAATAAGTAGTACAGATAGGAATGAAGTGCACGGACTTGGTCAGCCGATCCACAATCACCCAAATAGCATTGAACTTCTTGAAAGTCCGTGGAAGCCCAACTACAAAGTCCATAGTGATCCTCTCCCACTTCCACTCCGGAATAACCATCCGCTGAAGCAAGCCACCCGGTGTCTGATGCTCATATTTCACCTGCTAACAATTGAGACACCGAGCTACAAATCCCATAATATCTTTCTTCATTCTCCTCCACCAATAATTCTGTCTCAAATCCTGATATATCTTCGCGACTCCTGGATGAATAGAATATCGCGAGCTATGGGCCTATTCTAGAATCAACTCCCGAAGCCCATCTACATTGGGCACACAAATCCGGCCCTGCATCCTCAATATCCCATCATCTCCAATAGTCACACCTATGGCATCATCGTGCTGAAATCTATCCCTAAGGACGAGCAAATATGGATCATCATACTGGCACTTTCTGATGCGCTCATATAGGAAAGATCAAGAAATCATACAAGCCAATACCCGACTGGGATCTGAAATATCCAACCCACGAACCAGTTATCATACGTTACTCTGTTAGTTGCTGGTAAGTTTGGAATGAAAACTGAATTGGTTAAAACTTTTGAGGTATCTACACCTGTTGGGGACTCGGTGATAGCTAAGCATGTATATATGGGTTGTATAATATTAGTTCATGGTCAAACTACCGTAGCAGAATTAATCGAGTTAGATATGGTATAATTTGATATTATAATAAGTATGTATTGGTTGGCTTCTTGTCATGCCAACGTTGATTGTAGATCAAAGATAGTCTTGTTTCAATCTTCGGTGGAGCCTATTTTGGAGTGGAAAGGTAATAAGACATCACCGAGAGGAAGATTCATTTCCTATATCAAGGCAAGGAAGATGATCAGAAAAGGCTATATTTATCACTTAGTTCAGGTTCAGGATGTGGAATTAGAGATACAACCATTCAGTCCATCCCTGTGGTGAATCAGTTTCCCGATGTTTTTCCCAATGAGCTTCCGCGTGTCCCGCCAGAGCGAGAAATTGAGTTTTCTATTGACCTACTACACGATACTCACCCAATATCTATCCTCCATATAGAATAGCACACACATAGCTGAAAGAGTTGAAATAACAACTAAAGGACTTGCTTGAAAAAGGTTTTATCAGACCTAGTATGTCACCGTGGGGAGCACCGATTTTGTTTGTGAGAAAGAAAGATGGTTCCTTATGAATGTGTATTGATTAGATACATTTGAATAAGGTGACGATCAAGAATAAGTACCCACTTTTGAGGATTGACGACTTAGTTGATCAGTTGCAAGGTTCCAAGTTTTTTTCAAAGGTAGACTTGAGGTCCGGGTACCATCAGGTAAGGGTTAAGGATGAAGATATTCCGAAGACAACATTCATGACTAGATATGGGCAATTTGGGTTTCGGGTTGTGTCATTCGGTCTACCAATGACCCAACAGTATTCATGGATTTGATGACCGTGTGTTCGGGCCTTTTTTATATCTATTCGTAATTGTATTTATTAAGGATATATTGGTGTATTCTCGTTCAGAGGATGAGCATGCCGGTCATCTGCGTACTGTGCTTAGAGTTCTACAAGAAGGGAAGTTGTATGCAAAATTTTCTAAATGTGAATTCTAGTTGAACTTTGTAACTTTCCTTGGGCATATCATTTCAGGTGAAGGCATCCGGGTGGATACACAAAAGATTGAGGCAGTAAAGACTTGGCCTAGACCCACAACATCGATGGAGGTTCGTAGCTTTCTCGGTTTGGCAGGTTATTACAGGAAATTTGTAGAGGGATTTTCTTCCCTATCAGGACCTTTGACAAAGTTGACTCATAAAGGAGTAAAGTTTCAATGGACCGATGTTAACGAAGAGAGTTTCTAGGCATTAAAGGACAAATTAACGTCAGTACCAGTTCTAATGCTTCTAGAAAGGACTGATGGTTACGTTATATATTGTGATGCTTCAGGCATTGGGTTGGATTGTGTGCTGATGCAGATGCCGCGCCCACTTTTTCCCTCCCATTTTATAGGGAAGAAGGTCTGGGTTTCGATATTTATAGGGGTAGTAACTCATTTCCTTTTGGAAATTGGGTATTTTGAAGAGTCGCCACCTAACGAATTATGGTGCGGTAGGAAACCTAAAGCAATTAACTCTTGGAATGGTTTGCATTACTAGAGATTTAGGGTAAGGGTCTCAAAATAACCTTGAGGGGAAGGTGTTAGGCACCCCTCTCGGTCCACAACTGTGGGTCCCAGCCGAACTTATACTTGTGAATTAGTCCTTTAACAAATAAGTAGTTGAAACATATAATTTCAAATAAAGCATGTTGGACATTGTACGACTCAAATAATAAGACTAAGAATTTGAACAAGTTGTGTACATATAAAGAAGTGAAGTTTTTAAGCAAAATGAATTTGGGAATGGAGGGGTTCTAGGTTGGTTATCCTACATGATCACTCCATTACAATGCCCGGTAATGACTCCTAAGAAAGGGGTTACACGTTGCATTAGCACACCGATCATCATATCCATATCTACCCTTCCCGCCCCTTAGCAATTATTAAGCAAATGTTATTTTGCGATCTCTATGCATGCTGTTACCCATCCCTTCTTAATGGTCCTGGAGGAAATTAGGACCCCTACCTATATAACACGACTCAAACCCCTACCTATGTCTATGCGTGCTATTACCCGTCCCTTCTTAAACAACATGACTCAAACATAAACAAGGGCAGTATTATTAACCAGGATCTTCAGACATGATGTGTAGGTGAGTATCAGAACACAAGACAAATGCAGATTTATTTTTTTAAACTTAGAAGCAGGGGCCTAATCAATTTGCCTACTGATTTTAAGCCTGTTAACCATTAAGCAGTAAACACAAAGAGGTAGTTTCCAGTTTTATAAGAAATTTGATTACCTAAGGCTTGACTAGGCATGGAATAATGCACAATTGTTACCAGAACTATTAAAACATGGTAGGAGATATTTTACCTAAAGCATGTTGTTCTAAGTTTTATAAGATACAGAATTATTACCAGTTTTACTTAAACAGGATAATTAGACGTGAGACTGTTTTATATCCTTTTTCATGCATCTGTAGTTTAACTAGGTGTGACTGAGCAAGTACGAACGAGATATTAAACATGGTATCTAATATGCACATATAAGGTTCAAAATGGTTTATATGCAGAATTCCTAAAGCAGGATTTCTAAATGCATAGCAGGTTACATAATGATTTCAAAATATTCATAAGTAACGATTTATTTTAATGTTGTCGTTTATCCTAGAAACATGATTTCAAAGTGATAATAAGGATGTCAAAATGAGATTCTGAAAACCGTATACATACAATCTAGGAGCATGGTATCTAATGCATGATTTGCTTTGCATGTATTGGTCCTAAGCATGAATTCTAACGCACATACAGAAAAATATAAACCTAAAGCATGTTTTCTACCCGATAATAACATGTATTGCTACCCTTCCCCTTTTCACTATCCAACCCCAATATTCGTTTACAATGAATATTACAAACCAACATTGAATGAATTACATTAATAGATAAAAAAAAAATAAGAAGTTACACTGTAGAGAACCTGAAAGTAGGCCCAAATTTCCAAAACCTCAACTACTCAGACTTTTTCATAGCCTTTCTTAATATCTGTGTGTGTCAGAGTTCCCTAAAGACCTCAAGGGATCCCGGGCAGTGCTCATACCCAGATTTTACAACCATATTTGAGTAAGTGCAGTATGGAAGGGCCATTTCTAATGAATCAGAGTTCAGAGGGATCTCATAGGGATCCCTAAGTAGTCACACATTAGAGGGGCAGAACTTAGGGATCTAAGAATAGAGTGAGAGTGCTTGACAAAGTTTGAAAAGGTTTGAATGAAAACAGTGGTGAAGGAGACTCAGTTGAAATAGTTCTATATAATAAAGAGAGTTTCTCAGTAAAATAGTTTTGACAAGAGTTGTAGAATCAAATAAACAACAGACCAAACACAGAACCAAAACAGGTTCTGCAACATTCAAATAACAACAATCACACAGGGGTAATGGGAATTGGGGACATATAAAGCATATGCAGTGAACACATAACAAACAGAAGTGCACCTAGCTACAGAATCAGAAGTATTCTAGGGGGGTTCATGGGATTAGGGTACAACATGAACTTCAGAATTAACACAGAGCCAAGTAACTTAAGGTACAAATTGTTTTGCCAAAGAAAGATTCATACTAAAACCAGTTAAACATAAAATGGAACAGAGTCACATTGAGACGTACTGCAAAGGGGTGGGGGTTAACATTTCATAAGCTTGCTGATCCTAATGGGGGTAGTACATAACATAACTAGATAGACAATAAAGCATCTCAACTACAGGTTGCACAACAAAACCATAGATAGAAACATACTATAAATAGGATAAACTGAAGTAGTAAAAGAAACATATTGTTTTTGAAACTTGAATTGAAATCAGAACATACCAGTAAAGAAGATAGTTAACACAAAGTGGATGATATGAGAGCACAATAATTAGCCTTGGCTCACAGCCGGCCAATTCAAGAGAGTAGCAAGTAGCAAAGAAAGAAAGCAAAAAGCTTTGAGTGTGAGATATGGTTTTTTGAACCAATGTATTTGTGTGTTTGTGTTGATGAGAGAGTACGTATATATAGTTTGAAACTAGGTTGAATAATAAGGTAAGAATCAAAGTCAAGCAGTAATTATGGGGACTCAGAATCAATCAGTATAAAACCAATGTAAGTACTCCTCAATTAAGGGAGTTAACTTCAAACGGTAAAGACAAATAAGGAAATAGATCACATAAGACTGGAACATAGCACATAAGGAAATATTTTTAGGCATAGTAAGTATAGAACATGTAAATAGGCTAGGTTTAGAAAATTTAATTAGGGAAAGTACTTAAGAATTGATTGACAACATAGTCGACCAAAAAATAAGGCAAGAAAATATCTTAGAGGTTGAAAATCAGTAAGGAAATCATCATAAGAGATTAGTGAAAGGTATCAATTACAGGAAATTAGGGATTCAAATAGGAGTAGTACCGATTAAGGGGAGATTACCACAAGTCTCTATGCATACACAGAATAAACACATAATAGGCAAGAAGAGGCAAAAAATCAGAAAACCTAATGAGCACAGTAGAAAAAATCACATAGAATAAGGGATTCAACTAGAAAAAAATAGTAATAATTAGAAGAATTGAAAGAATAAACATAATATAAGCGGAAGAAGCAAAAATCAGAAACCCTAATGAACATAACAGGGTAAAATTATAGAAACTCAGAATGTTCATGAGAAACAAGCACACATACGAATCAAATCATTAGAGACAGACACAGAACCCAGGATTAGGACCAAGGGACTTAGGGTTTTAACATAATAAATCAGATAAGAGGGGAAAACATGAATAAATGTTTAAACGTAGTAAAAATCATAGAATAATATAGAAAATCAGAAGGAAAAGTTAATTTGAAAAGGGGTTAAAAGGCCCTAGTTTGAAGATAAAAAGGCATTTTTGGAAAATCGGAGAGATTATTAAGAAAACGGTAAAGATAACTCAGAAAACTCTTAAATCTGTTACAGATCTATAAAGTTAAGAGCTAAAATTAGGGTTTCAGAGAGAGATGACCTAGATATAGAGAGATTCCGGCTTAGAAGCCATGGATCTAGCCGGAAAAAGAAAGATCTTACGCGGACAGGCCAAGGAAAGATCTTACATGGACAGGACAAGGGTGGACTGAGAATGGCCAGAACCAAACCATAGGTGTGAGTTGAATAGCCGTTGGTCCCTTGAGGACCTTAGGGTAGCAATAATCCGGCATGGGGGGAGCCATGGAGGCTAGGGGTGGTGGTGGAACCAAAATTGTTATCGGCGAGCCAACGGCCGGTGAGAGGAGAGTAGGGTTTAGCAGAGAGAGAGCTTGAGAGAGATGAGAGGATGTAACGGCGGAGTGAAAGAGAGAAATGAGAGAATGGGGGGGGGGGTAGGTCTTTAGGGTTAACTAAGGTAAGAGAAGATCTGGTCCATTGATCAAAATCGATCAACGGTCCAGATCAAACAAGACTTTGGGTCTGGTGGAGTTAAAGGATTGGGCCTGGTATTTGGGTTGTTTTAATTAGGTTTAGGGTCAGGTTTAATTAGGCTAGAATTGAAATGAAAGTAGGTTATTTGTTAAATACCCAATTAATTAATTAAAATAATTTGTAAAAGTATCTAATAATCACAAAAAATGGATTTCATGCATAGAAAATAATTTAAAATGATTATTTAGTATTATAAAATACAAATGACTAAATTTTGGGTAAAAATGGTATAAAATTATATGATTGGACTATAATTGCAAAGTTATTGCAATTATAGCCAAAAGATGACAATTTGGCTAATTATAAAATTATTTTGTTTAAAAAGGACCATAAATAATAAATTAAATCAAGAAATTCTTTTGAAATTATTTGTAATGCTATTTTGTAATTATTTATTGGAAATAAAATGCTGGGTAAATTAATAAAAATATAGGAAAATTATGGAAAAAATATCAATTGCTATTAATGCATGATTTTGAAGGTCATGGGCTACGCATGCTTCTCATGGGCTAATTTTAGTATACAATGATTAGTAGTACTTGTGATATCAATTTTGAGTGATCTACTCATTTTTGATAATAGGGTACATGGATTTTGCAAAGTTTATGCTTTACATTTTGTAGGGAAAAAAATGCATGATTTTGAAGGTATATATGCAATTTTTAAATATTTTGGGAAAAAATTGGGTATCAACAGCTGTGTGGTAAGGTTGTTGCTTATGCTTCTAGACAACTAAAAAGCACGAAAAGAACTACCCGACCTACGATTTAGAGTTAGCTGCGGTGATTCATGTACTAAAGATGTGGATACACTACTTGTATGTCATTCATGTTGATATCTATATAGATCATAAGAGCCTCCAGTACGTCTTCAAGCAAAAGGAATTGAATCTTCACCAAAGGAGATGGTTGGAGCTACTTAAAGACTATGACGTTGATATTTTATACCATCCGGGAAAGGCGAACGTAGTAGCCGACGCCCTTAGCGGTAGATCTATGGGTAGCATATCGTATTTGTAGCCAGAAAAGAGGGGAATAGCCATGAGGTTCATCGGCTAGATAGTCTTGGAGTTCGGTTACTAGACTCAGGTGAACTTGGAATTACTCTTCAGTATACGACAACATCCTCTTTAGTCACTGAAGTAAAGAAACGCTAGTACGAGGATCATATGTTAGTTCTTTATAGGGATACCAACCTTCAGAAGGAGAGGATGCCATTTAAAATTACATAAGATGGGGTCCTCAGATATCGAGGACGATTATGTGTGCCTAATGTTGCAGGGCTGTGTCGGCAGGTTATGGGAGAAACTCACTATTCTCGTTGTTCTATCCATTCAGGAGAAACAAAGATGTATCATGATATCAGGGAAGTGTATTGGTGGGACAGAATGAAAAAGGATATAGCAGAATTTGTTGCTCAGTGTTCTAGCTATCAGCAGGTTATGATTGAGCATCAAAAACCCGATGGATTATTGCAGGCTATGGAGATTCCGACATGGAAATGGGAAATAATCAATATGGACTTCATCGTAGGCTTACCTCATACCAGTGTAAGTTTGATTCGATATGGGTAATTGTTGATAGTCTTACAAAGTCAGCCCATTTCTTGCTCGTCTGAACTACATATTCCTCAGAGGATTATGCGAGGCTTTATATTAAGGAGATAGTACGATTGCATGGTGTCCATATATCTATTATCTCGGATAGAGGAGCTTAATTTACCGCTAACTTCTGGAGGTCCTTCCAAAAGGGATTGGGGACTCAAGACAGTCTTAGTATATCATTTCATCCCCATATAGATGGACAGGCTAAGCGTCCTATTTTGACACTAGAGGATATGCTACGAGCTTATGTAATAGACTTCAAAGGTGGATGGGATGAGCATCTGCCGTTTATTGAGTTCGCATATAATAATAGTTACCTATCACGCCCTAACCTCGGGAGACGTGATCGGCACTCAATCGAGTGAACCTAACTGAGCAAGCCTTATTAACGCTTTCTACCCAACTCAATACGATTAAGGAAATCATGCTTTCGTTTATTTAGACAATAGCAAAATCAAACATTCACATTGTTAATTCATTTTCATGTCACAAACCTTAAATCATGGCTAAGTTTCCAAGATTTCATACAATTATAGTTGAGAAGAACTAGAGTATAGAGTTACTACATAGTTCATTAACCCATCCAACACTCGTACATGACCCACACAAATGTCTACGGAGCCTCTATGGATACAAAAGACAATTATGACAATGCTGACAACAAGACCCCGACTATACCTCAAAAGTGAAAATCTACAACAAAAGATGTACAACATAACCCCTTGAAGGATAAAGGGGATCACCAAGACTTTGAGAGGAGGACACTCCGCTACGCTCGATAGGCACTGTCTACTATGGAGTCGCCTACATTTATTTAAAAATGTAGCGCCCTCGGAAAAAAGGGACGTTAGTACCATAGAATAGTACTAGTATGTATAACTAAACACTGTTTTATTAAAAAGAACTATCATACAAGAACAAGGAAATCATAAGAGACAATCAAAAACTTTTAACTGAACACCACATCATCAAATAAAGAATCATGCAACTTTCACATGATTTCCATAACTTTATTTTGGGTGTTTCATATGTTCATCATTGTTCACAATACCACCGCTGTCGTAGGTGGAGTCCGATCACGATCCAATCGGCGAGGTTGCCTCATTTGAGACATATACCTGTATCACCAACTCATTTTCCTTTTTCGGAATTCAATATCAGCACATTACTACCATGTGTGCGGCATGGAGTATGATCATGGCCCGATCGGCTAGGTCGCCTTACCTAGCCGTTGTTTCTTTCTCAGTAATCATCTCTGTTGAATCTTTATTTCACATATATCGTGTCAATTCATAGGCAATTAGGGCCGCAATTTTCCTATCATGTCCACTTTCAAAACAAATCTTGCAATTTAGGATAATAAACACAAACAAGAACAATTTAAGTGTAAACATAGATAAGATTTCACATAGTTGGTATAATGAACTTAGTTTAAATCTTGACATTGAGGTCTAGGCATTCCATCACATGGTTTGTATTCTTGACACATCTTTAAATTAGCAAGAATAGTATATTAAACATATTGAGGCACACCCTTCATGTATATATATATAATTGCAAACCAATTCATGGAAATAACAATCAATACATCAACCAAATTCTAGTCTTACCACATTTGTGCAATCACCAACGGAGCTCAATTTCTAATAAAAGGGGGTTTTAGCCATACATATCTCAAGAAAGCTTTCATTAATTACTTACAAAATTTCAGGACTCTTAGTAACTTCAATCTATTTTATGAAAATTACAAATTGAACCAAGAATTAGAGACATGATTAAGATTCTAGCTCATTTAAGTAGGTTATCAAGCACTAAGTGTGCACTTGTGATTTCAGGACCCTTTTGTGAGAGTTTTTATCATCTTACACCCAAATTGCTATCTTTTTAACTCACAACCTCTCCATACTCTATTGTCACTCATGCATGCAAGATTATCAACCCTTATACCCATGAAACCACTTGCTAATCACTTATTTTAATAGAAATTTCAAAATCATAGATTAGGGAACAAGTTCTTACCTCTTAGGGTGAAGACCTAATAATTTCACTTGACAATCTTCAAGGACTTGAGGAAAGAATTGAGTTGAAGCTTGGTGGGGATCACTTTCTCCCTCGAGAACTCTTGTTTTCACTCTAAATGTAGTAAAATAACAGAAAATGGATCTAATGGGGTATTTTTAATGGGATGGGGTCGGGTTTTAAAAGTTAGAAAATAGGGGCCTCGACACAATCTGCGATCGCATAATTGACATACGAACCGTGAAATGGATCGCAAAAATGGCTTCACAAACTGCCCGAGTATGCAATAGGAATAAGGTCCGCATACCTGTTCTGCGGTCGTATATGCACCGCAGAAATGCCCCTCGCAAAGTTCCAAGGGGATTATGCAATGACTATACGACCGTCATATTGATTATGCAATCTCATAATGGTCCGCATAGTTGACCTCAAAATTACCATAAAACTATCTGACTCTACGGTGACTATACAGTCCGCATAGATATTATGCGACTGCGTAATGGACCGCATAAACGCACTCTTATGGAAAACACTTTCCTTAACTTTTTAATTCATAGATCAGTCCAAAGGGTCCGAACAGCGGTGAGCGTGTGAGCCGCGAAGAATTTTACAAATTTCTAATATATATTCCTAACTTGGCACTACGAGCTTTTGGGTTTTAAGTAGAAATTTTCACGGGGCCTAACATTACCATTCCAGTATTCAGATGTCTCCATATGGAGTTCTTTATGGACGAAACTGTAGGTCGCCTATAGGGTGGTTCGATGTTGGAGAATCTGAATTACATGGGCCAGACCTGGTTCAGCAGGCTATAGAAAAAGTAAAGCTTATCTGGGAGCGACTATTGGCAGCTCAGAGTCGTCAGAAGTCATATTCTGATGCGCAGCGACGAGTTTTAGGGTTCGGGGTTGATGACTGGGTATTCTTAAAGGTGTCACCTATGAAGGGTGTGATGAGGTTTGACAATAAAGAAAAACTTAGCCCACTATATATTGGGCCTTATATGATCATTCAGAAAGTGGCCAAGTAGCTTATGAGTTAGAATTGCCGTCAGAGTTGGAGTCTGTCCATCTCGTTTTTCATGTATCTATGTTACGAAAGTACATTGGTGATCCTACCCAAGTGGTACCCACGTATGATGTACAGATTACAGAGGACGTTTCATATTAGGAAATTTCGGTTACCATCTTAGACCGACAAATCCGCAAGCTTTGGAATAAGGAGGTAGCCTCCATGAAAGTACTTTGGAAAAACAATAATGTGGAAGAAATAAATTGGGAGGTCGAGGAAAACATGAAGTCTAGATATTCGTACTTATTTCCTCCTCCAGAGAAGGGTCCAACTGAGACATCATAATCATAAAGTACGTGTATAAATTTTTGTGTTGGTTATTGTCGTTGGGCATGTGAGGCTAATGTCGTTATTTATAATTATGGACTTGTGTGGTATTGGGTTATTATGCTTCTACGGGAAGAGTTGGTAGTGGTGTTATTATAGAGGCGACCCTGCCAAAGTTACATAGATCACAGGGAGTTGAACATTCTAGGACGAATGTTTCTAAGGGAGAAGGATGTTACATCTCGCGTTTTCGTATGTTTAAAGTTTGGTCTTCAGTTAATTGACGTAGAATCGGGGATGAGATCGTCTTAACGTTAACGTATTTATGCTATTTATAACATGCAATACAGAAGTGTTATGAAGGATAAAGGGGTACACGGATTAAAGAAAACAAGTTTCGTTGAAAGTGGCCAATTTGGAATAAAACGGGTTGAGCGATAATATCCGATCATTATGAACTAGTGCCATGCAAGGTACCATATGACCACGGTAGTATAGTTTATAAAGTATATTAAAAGTAAGTAAATTTTTAAGTAATTTAAGACAATTCTTAATTATACGAATAATTAATTAATTACCGAATAGCAGGACATTACCTAGGTAATTAATAAATTGAGTGGATAAGATTAATCCCTTCCCCCCAAAAAAAAACGTGGCAAAAATAAACAAAATCAAGACAATGACTCTTTAGTCTACTATCCTAGGTGGCTATCTATAAGGTATCTGAATTATACAACTAAAATAGTTGTCCTAGTTCATTTTGGGAAGAGGCATTAACGTTAGATATTTCAAAACAGCGAAACAAACTTCTCCTTTCTTAGTTTGAAAAGTGAGAAGCCAACTTTCATACATAAAAACGTTAGAAGTCAGAAGCTTTATGTCCAAGCAAATTTCGATCAAATTCAAAGAAGCGGAATCCCTAAGTCTCGCATGAAGAATTCTTGTTGCGGCTTTATGACGAGAGCTTGAATGATAAAATTGGACGAAACAAAAAGTGGAAGCTTATTATAAAGAAAAGGGGCTTCTTCATTCGTTCGTTTCAATATATTTCACAAAAGCAGGAGTTTCACTTCTTTCATGTAATTCAAGGAACAAGTATGTTTAGGTCATCCCTTCTTTTTTTGGCATGGTCCAAATTATATTGAAGAAACGAGCAAAACACACAATCTCCATAAATTACTCTATTCATAGAAATAGTTAGGTTTCTATATTCTTGATTCCCCATGAAAAATATTATTATCTTCTGTTCATGAGTCTCAGAATAATACACAGTTGAAAAAGTTTATCCGGAAGGAATATTGAGATTATTACGTATTTTTCATGCATTTTACTAATTTATACATGTGCATTGACCCATGATAAGATGTGTTATATACTCGTATATATATGTAAATTTATGTATATGGGATATGGCAAAAGGTTACGGCGGTATATACGCACCACCACCTGATCAACTGGTATATATGATGATGTTGCCTACAGTGGCTATGATGGGATGCCCTTAGTGGCTTGATGATATAATGCATACCCATACCTATGCATGGCACGACATTTATACGCACGTGCATGACATTATAATTGTTTTAGAATTTATAAAGTTATTCAGGTTTAAAGACGTGTTTCTATATTCCATGTTTTATCCATGTCTTTTACGTACTAATTTCCATGCCTTACATACTCAGTAAATTTTTCGTACCGACGCCCTATTTTACGGGGCCTACATTTCATGCCCGCTGGTGCAGGTAGGCAAACTGACGGCCCCCCTTCTTAGGATCCCTGATCAGCGAGAGTTGGCGTGCTCCACTTGATCCAGAGCTGCTTTTGATTATGGTACGATATATATATATATATATATATATATAGGTATGACGTGGCTCAGTCCCGTTTTTGTAAAGTTATATTTTATTAGAGGTCAATAGACAGTATGTCTAGTTGGGTTGTATGTGGCCTTGTCGGCTTTCAGTTTTAGATGTATAGTTGTGTATAGCAGCCTTGTCGGCTAGCCCACTGTATTCTGCTTGTATACGTACATATGCCTTGTAGGTAGGTTTCTTCCATGTATGTTATTTTCGTAATTCAGCAGATGTTATTCAGGTTCATAATTTAGACGCATGCTTAGGGGTGTTTGACAGGTAGGACTCAGGCACCTGTCGCGGTCCATCGGTATGGGTCGTGACAATGACACACCAACAAGATAGGCATGTTCATCAATGTTGTGATCGCAAAAGGATACTATGTTTGGCATTCTCAAGGCTGTAAGGCCCTTTCTCTTCTACTCAAATACATTATATCCTTTGTTATCCTTTTTGAGCCAGTATTACTTTCTTTGACCACCCTCTTTTGGTATCAAGTTTAGACTAAAGTAAAAAAAAATGAAATATTAAAAAATAAAAATAAAAATAAAAGTACATGCCCCAAGAGTAAAAATTGGGACAACTTTTAGAAAGTTCAAATGAAAAAAGGAGAGAAGAAAAGAATAGTGGAAGGTCCATGCCCTTAGAAAATAGAAGCTGGGGCAACTGGTTTTGAAAAAAAAGAGACAAAGAAAAATATAGAAAGAAAGATGAAAAAAAATTATTTAGGTAAGATGTTTGAATTACGTTTGACCTTATTCCTTTAAAAAGGATACGTAGGCAGCCTTACACGGTTCGGTCCAACCATATCAGAGTCAAGAAAAAAAATAAAAAATAAAAAGAAAAAAAAATCCAAAAAATCCCCAGTATCTGAAGGTGGGGCAAAAATTTTAGTTCACTTTGGAAATAGTTGATTCCAAGAGTTGTAAGTTTACAACCCTTCATTTTGAGTCTTCGAGCCTTCATGCCGACCCTTCTTTCCAACCCTATCCGTAAACGTTCCAAATAAAAACATCCCGATATAACTTCAAGAATGCCAAGAGAAGCATGTAATGAGCAACGATTATCACGCAACATAGAACACTGTCAAGTTGCTCACAGAAAAAAAAAGGGAAAGAAAAAGAAAAAGAAAAATGAGAGAGTCTTAATAGTGAAACCCTCACGAGCATTGCAAGGCGACGGTAAGCAGAGATAAATAAATAAGAGAGGCTTGTTGGTGAAAATCCCTCGGGGTACCACTAGTCGAAAGCGAGACATGAAGCTGATAGAATTGACACAAACAAGCATGACTTCAAAGGTCATAGGAATGGTAAAAGGAAAGATTAGGTCAATTTGATAGATCGGCCATTAAGTCCATAATGCATGTCATGATCATTAAGGCTACTTATAAAAAGAAAAAAATTCGTCCTTCTGCCCTTCGCGACATGGGCATGTGTTGTTAATAATGTTTCCTTGCATCATTGTGTCCTTTTACTCCGAGTCAATCCTTGTCAAAATAATCAAGAAAATATTTCAAAATCTGCTACCAGCTTTTCAGTTGCACAAAGTAAATTTGGGCAGCACACTCAGTTGTTACTTTCAACATGCCTTAAGGATTCATTCAAAGGCTTCTCCAAAAGACCCTTGTCAGCCTACTTGATGCAAGCAAAGAACTGGTGATTCTCTCTGACAGACAAATTGCTTAAAAAGCATGAAGTCATTCAATATATCAGCAAAGGTCTCCTAAGCAAATATTTCTAGTTGAGATAAGGCTGATTGAGCCAAAAATATAAATGGTACTGGAAAACAATCAAGGTTTATGTAGAGAAAAATTCTCTTGAAACCGACTCAAGTCGATTGAGCAAAAGCCAAGCTGCCCAGGACTCAAGGCCGCAAATCGACCACCACATTTTTTTTAAAAATAACAAAATATTCTTTGTTTGAAGCAAGAACAAAGCGGTGCAGAGAAAGCGATTCAAAAAAGGATGAAAAAAAAGGAAAAAAGTAAAGAAAATGAAAAGGAGAGAGGAGACGACAAAGGAAAGTTTCCCAAATCATTGCCTTTATTTGTTTTGCTAGTGTGCATAAAATGTTGCCTTTGCTCTTCACATTTTTTACTCCTAGGATAAAATTTCTTGTCTGATGGATTTTCTCCCAATAAAAATCTTAGTCTGATGAATTTTTCTTCTAAGATAGAAAACCTAGTCTGATGAATTTTCTCCTAGGATAGAAATCTTAGACTGATGAATCTTTCTCCTAAGATAACAAAAAAGGGACCTTCTCTGATGAACTTTCTCCGAGGATCAAAATCTTAGTACGATGAATCTTTCTCCTAAGATAGAAGACCTAGTCTGATGAACTTTTTCCTAAGATCAAAATCTTAGTCTCATGAATCTTTCTCCTAAGATAGAAGACCTAGTCTGATGAACTTTCTCATAGGATAGAAATCTTAGTCTGATCAATCTTTCTCCTAAGATAACAAAAAAAAGGACCTAGTCTGATGAATTTTCTCCTTGGATTGAAATCTTAGTTTGATGAATCTTTCTCCTAAGATAGAAGACCTACTCTGATGAACTTTCTCCTAGGATAAAAGTTTGATGAATCTTTCTCCTAAGATAACAAAAAAACGACCTAGTTTGAGAAACTTTCTCCTAGGATCGAAGTCTTAGTCTGATGCATTTTTCTCCTAAGATAGAAGACCTAGTCTGATGAACTTTCTCCTAGGATAGAAACCTTATTTTGATAAATCTTTCTCCTAAGATACCAAAAAAAAGACCTAGTTTGATGAACTTTCTCCTATGATCAAAATCTTAGTCTGATGAATCTTTCTCCTAAGATTAATACCTAGTCTGATGAATTTTCTCCTAGGATAATATCTATTAAAAAAAAGGAAGTCTTGATTTTTTTTAAAAAGGGTCAATTTTTAGTTTTCTTAAGTTATTAATCTTAGTTTTCTTGAAATCAGGGGTCCCACCTAGAGAATAGGGTTAGTTTTACTTTAGTCAAGCTTAGTTTATAGTTTTTTGCAAGCTCAATCTTAAATCTAGGAGACACACTTCCTAGTCTGGTCATTTAGGTTTTTTTAGTAAACGCATTTGCAAGTCAAAATTTTCTTGGTTTTACTCACATGAGACGCACATCCTAGTCGAGTCTTCAATTTTACTCTCATCATTGCATTATTTATCAATAGCATAGGTGATTTATAGTTCTAATAATAACTCACAAATCGTCCTAGTGCAAACTGGGGAAAAAAGTTTCTTTATTTTGTCTGTTTTGTTATAGTATTAGGTGCCCACCTGGAGAACGAGAATATTTATTTATGCCTAGAGTTTTAAGTTTCAAGTCGGTATCATGCACGCACCTGGAGAACGAGGGAAGTCATTTCAGAATTTAATTCAAGTTAGAAGTAGCAGAAGCTCGCCTTAAGAATGCAGGTTGACTGTCCGAGATGACCAAAAGAAGAAGTCTTAATCCACAAAAGAAAAGGGAAAAAGTGAATCCAAAATGCAGAAGCAGATGAAATATGTGAATTGCTCAAGAAATGGCTGAATTCACGAGCATTGCTTGTTCGGTCTTGATCCGAAGAAGCTGTGGAAGAATGAATCAACACCTTCAGCTAGTAAGCATCAAGGTTCAAATCAAAAGTCTGCATGAAGAACCATTCAAGACTCAAGATCAAGCTTCAGAAGACTTAAAGATAGAAATCTTATAACTCATAGCTGATAGGCTTGTTTGGTTCTTTTAGATTTTGATTTTAATGTAATAACATGACCATGAACTGGAGTCTCGACGGAACCTCACTCAGCTCTCGAACTCATCATTCCATCATTCTCCTTGAACAAACGCAACTTGATTCCCTTATAACTCGGGATATGTAGGCTGTCCAAAACCAGGACTCGGTTGCACTCTTGCACTTTTATTTTATTTCCCTTTGAATAATGGTTTGATAAAAAATTAGTCACATGGACTCTTCATGTTTCCAAACAAAGAGGGTCATCTCACGGTGCTTTAGGTGGCTGTGGTTATCACATGCAGTATTCTGATAAGTAGCCCTACAGTGCACCACTAGCTCCTATCAGTGCACTGCCCCTCCAGAGTTTTCGTGGTGGTCATTCAGGTCGCCAAGGTCAGTCTTAGTTTCCTAAGCCGCAGTGTTCAGGTGGATGCTATGAGTGTGGTGAGTATGGTCATATCAGGAGGGCTTGTCTGAGGTTGGTGGTTAATCAGTCGCAGCAGTAGGGTTCCCATGCTATGGTTCAGGAACTAGGTGTTCCACAACCCGCCCAGCCAGCTAGAGGTGGGGGTAGAGGTGCTAGAGGTAGAGGTAGAGGTGCTAGAGGTGGATCTCAGACCGCTAGAGGTGGAGGCCAGCCAGCTGCAGGCCGTCCTAGAGAGGTAGATCAAAGTGGTGGGGCCCAACCCCAATGTTATGCCCTTCCAGCTAGGCCTGAAGCTGAGTCTTCTGATGCAGTTATCACATGTACTGTTCTGGTTTGTGATAGAGATGCTTCAGTATTATTTGATCCAGGGTCTATGAACTCGTATGTATCATATTATTTTGCATCATATCTGGTAATGCCTAGTGATTCTTGAGAGACCCTATTTATGTATCTACACGGTGGGCGATTCTATTGTGGTAGATCGAGTCCATCGTTCTTGTATTGTAGTGATTGGGGGTCTAGAGACTCGTGCATATTTGTTACTTCTGGACATGGTTGATTTCGATATTATATTTGGGATTGACTAGTTATTACCTTACAATGCTATCTTGGAATGTCATGCCAAGAATGTGACCTTAGCCTACCGGGTTTGCCTCGTTTAGAGTGGAGGGGGACTCCTAGTCATTCTACTCGTAGTGTTATTTCTTATGTGAAGGCTCAATGTATGGTCGAGAAGAGGTGTTTGGCCTATTTGGCTTATGTTCGCGATTCTAGTGCTGAGGTCCCTCATATAGATTCTGTGCCCGTTGTTCGGGAGTTTCCTAAAATATTCCCTTCAGACCTGCGGGATATGTCACCCGACAAGCATATTAATTTTTTCATTGATCTGGTTCTGGGCACTCAGCCCATTTCTATTCCACCGTATTGCATGGCCCCGCCTAAGTTAAAAAAGTTAAAGGAGAAATTGCAGGACTTACTTGAGAAGGGTTTTGTTAGACCTAGTGTTTCGCCTTAGGGTGCGCCGGTGTTGTTTGTCAAAAATAAGGATGGTCAATGAGAATGTGTATTGACTACCGGCAATTGAACAAGGTTAAAATCAAGAATAAGTATCCGCTGCTGAGGATTGATGATTTATTCGATCATCTTTAGAGTGCCAAGGTATTTTCAAAGATTCACTTGAGATCTGGCTACCATCAGTTGAGGATTAGGGCATCCGATGTCCCTAAGACAGCTTTTCGCACTCGGTACGAGCATTATGAGTTTTTGGTTATGTAATTTGGGTTGACAAATGCCCCAGCAACTTTTATAGATTTGATGAACCGAGTGTTCAGGCCTTATTTGGATTCGTTTGTGATAGTCTTCATTGATGGTATATTGATATATTCCCGCAGCCAGAAAGAGCACCAGCAGCACCTTAGAGTGGTTCTTCAGACTCTGAGGAATAGTCAGTTATATGCTAAGTTCTCAAAGTGTGAGTTCTGATTGAGTTCAGTTGCATTTGTGGGTCATGTTGAATCAACAGAGTTTCAGGTGGACCCGAAGAAGATTGAGGCAGTCAAGAACTGGCCTAGACCAGCATTAGCTACAGAGATTCGGAGTTTCTAGGGATTGGCAAGCTACTATGGTCAGTTCGTGGAGGGGTTTTCATCTATTGCAGCCCCGATAAACAGGTTGACCTGGAAGGGTGCGCAGTTCAAATGGTCGGATGAGTGTGAGGCCAGCTTTCAGAAGCTCATGACAGCTCTGACTACGACACCGGCGTTGGTTTTGCCCACAGGTTCAGGGCCTTATACAGTTTATTGTGATGTATCTCGTGTTGGGCTTGGAGCAGTGTTGATGCAGGATGGCAAGGTCATTGCCTATGCTTCGCGACAGTTGAAGATCCATGAGAAGAACTATTCGGTTCATGATTTGGAGTTAGCAGCCATTGTCCATACATTGAAGATCTGGAGGCATTATTTGTATGGCGTGGCATGTGAGGTATTCATAGATCACAAGAGTCTACAGTATTTGTTCAAGCAAAAGGAGTTGAATTTGAGGTAGAGGAGGTGGTTGGAGTTGTTGAAATACTATGATATCACCCAATGTGGTGGCCGATGCCCTGACTAGGAAGTCAACCAACATGGGCTGTTTAGCTTATATTTCGGTCGGTGAGAGACCGCTTGCTTTTTCAGGCTTTGGCCAACCAGTTTGTGAGGTCGGATATTTCTGAGCCTTGCCGTGTATTAGCTGGCATAGTCGCTCATTCTTCATTATTGGAGCACATAGAGATTGACAGTATGATGATCCCCATTTGTGTGTCCTTAGAGGTACGGTGTAGCACGGAGGTGCCAAGCAGGTTACCATAGGTGATGATGGAGTTTTGAGATTGTAGGGTCAGGTTTGTGTGCCCAATGTGGATGGTCTTCGAGAGATGATTTTAGAGGAGGCTCACAGTTCCCGGTATTCTATTCATCTGGGTGCCACAAAGATGTATTAGGATTTGCGGCACTATTGGTGGTGGAGAATGAAGAAAGATATTGTTGCATATGTGGCTCGGTGTTTGAATCGTCAGTAGGTTAAGTACGAGCATCAGAGGCCCGGTGGTTCATTTCAGAGGATTGAGCTTCCCGAATGGAAGTGGGAGCGGATTACTATGGACTTCGTTACTGGACTCCCGCAGATTCGGAAGAAGTTCGACAGAGTATGGATCATTGTTGATAGGCTGACCAAGTCAGCACATTTCATTCCTGTGGCAGCCACCTATTCTTCTAATAGGCTAGCTGAGATCTATATCTGGGAGATTGTTCGCCTTCATGGTGTGCCCGTGTCTATCATTTCAGACCGAGATATACAATTTACCTTGCATTTCTGGAGAGCAGTTCAGCGAGAGTTAGGCACACGGGTTAAGTTGAGCACAACATTTCATTCCTAGATGAACGGGTAGTCCGAGCGGACTATTCAAATTTTGGAGGATATGCCCTGAGCTTGTGTTATTGACTTTGGAGGCTCGTGGGATCTATTTTTTCCCTTAGCGGAATTTTTCCTACAACAACAGCTACCAGTCGAGTATTCAGATGGCTCCTTATAAGGCCTTATATGGTAGACGATGTCGGTCTCTGGTTGGATGGTTTGAGCCGGAGGAGACTTGGTTGTTGGGTACGGATCTGGTTCAGGATGCCTTGGACAAGGTCAGGATCATTCAGGATAGGTTTCGTTCAGCTCAGTCCTGGCAAAAGAGTTATGCCGACCACAAGGTTCAAGATTTGGCTTTCACGGTCGGTGAGCGGGTATTGCTTCGAGTGCCGCCTATGAAAGGCGTAATGAGATTTGGGAAGAAGGGCAAGCTTAGCCCTAGGTACGTTGGTCCGTTTAAGATTCTTGATCAAGTGGGAGAGGTGTCTTATAGTCTTGCATTGCTACCAAGCTTATCAGCCGTGCATCCAGTGTTTCATGTGTCCATGCTTTGGAGGTATCACTGCGATCCATCCCACGTGTTAGATTATAGCACTGTTCAGTTGGACAAGGACATGCCTTACGAGGAAGAGCCGATGACTATTCTTGACCGACAGGTTCGTCAGTTGAGGTCGACAAGTTTTCCTTTTGTTCGTGTTCAGTGGAGAGGTCAGCATGCTGAGACATCGACCTGAGAGTCCGAGTCCGATATGCGAAGCCGTTATCCCCATCTTTTTTCCAACTCAGGTACTTCCTTCTTATGTCTGTTCGAGGGCGAATGGTTGTTTTAGAGGTGGAGAATATTTAAATTAAATTTTCTGTTTTTGAGGCCTTGAAAACCTCATTTAGAGTCACCTCGATTTGTGTGCATAGTCCGAGCGCGTAGCTGGAAAGTTTAACTATGAAAATTTGTGAAAAATTATAAAATTTGGCTAATAAATAAATTAATTTGATTTCGGTCAGCGTTTTAGGTAAACAGACCCGGACCCGTAATTTGACGGTCCCGGAGGGTCCGTAGGAAAATATGTGACTCGGGCGTATGCCCGGAATCGAATTCCGATGTCCCAAGCCCGAGAAATAAATTTTTTAAAGAAAATTGTTTTTTGAAATTGTTTAAAGGACTTTGAAATGAAATTTGATAAGAACATAATGGTGTCGGGCCCTTGTTTTTGTTCCGGTGCCCGATACAAGTCTGATATATGATTTAAGACGTTCCTATGAAATTTGATGAAAAACGAATGTCATTTGACGCGATTCGGGCTTTAAATGAAAAATTTGATGTTTTATGAAGTTTGAAAGAATTCATGGATTTTGAGGTTTTATTCGATGTTTATGATGTTATTTTGGTGATTTGATCGCACGGATAAGTTCGTATGATGTCATTGAGTTACTACATATGTTTGGTTTTGAGCCCCGAGGGCTCGGGTGTGTCTCCGATTTGTTTCGGGAAGTTCTAGACTTTGGAAAATTTGCAGAATTGCTGCTGCAGGTGCACAGAACTTTTGTTCATCGCGATCGCGTAGTTACACTAGCGATCGAGAAAGGGAAATGGGGATAGGGGTTGAATTTTTCTTCGCGAAAGTGAAGCCATAGTCACGAACGCGGAGCTCCGGAGGATTGTTCATCGCGAACGCAACCTGTGTGACGTGAACGCGTAGTATAAGTTGGAGGTGGGCTGGGATTTTGGTCGTTCTTCCATGCGAACGCGAAGGTCAGGGGGGTCAACCCTTCGTGAATGCATGGGAGAACTCGCGATTGCGTAAACCCACTTCTGACAACTTTTCGCGATCACGACAGTGTCCTCGCGAACGCGATTAACACTGTCGACCAACACTTAAAATAGTAGCCATTGTGGGATTTCTTCAAAATTTCAGAACTTCTTCATTTCAACTCCAAATTAAGCGATTTTTGAAAGAGGATTTCACCACATATTCGTAGGTATGTAATCTTAGACTTGTTTTCTTCTATTTTTATCAACATCCACTAGATTTCTAAGCCTAAAGCATGTGATTAAGGATAGAAAATTAGGGATTTGGGTAGAGTTAGAGCTTTTTATATATTTATGATTTACACCTCGTTTTGGGGTCGAATTTTGGAACTAATTATATATTTAGGCTCGCGGACGAATGGTGGATCAGATTTTGGTTCGAACTTCGTGTTTTGACCAAGCGGGCCCGGGGTCCATTTTTGGGTTTTTGGAAAGAATGAATAGAAAGCTATAATTTGGCATTGGAATTAAATTGTTTAGCGTTTATTGATGTTATGAAGTCGATTATGTATAGATAAGATTGATTTGGAGCCGAATTCGAAAGGAAAGGCGGTGGTTAAGGCTTGAGTTGGCTGTAGAAGTTTGAGGTGAGTGTTCGGTCTAAAACTAGCTTGAGGGATTAGGAGTTGAGTCCTATTTGCTATTTTCTTCTTGTTGAGTTCGACGTATAGGCATGGTGATGAGTACCTATACGTTGGTGTCGAGCATGACCGTGAGTCTTAAATTGCAAATTGTTATGTTCTTAAATGATACTACAGATGTTTTAATTAATGATTCTCGATATTGAGTAAAAATTGAGTATGTTTCGTCGAAAGTACTTATGATTGGGTATTGGTGTTAGCTGAGATGAGTAGAAATTGAACTAAGATTGGTTATAGCTGATTCTCCCTTGCCAGGACATACTTTTCTTTACTGTTGAATCCCTTGCCAGGATAGTGTAGTTTATGGTTGATCTCTTATCGGTACACTTGGTATTATTGTTGTTAATATTAAATTGATCGGGTTGCATGCCGTAATAATATTAAATATGAATCGGGTTGCACGCCACAATAATATTAAATATGGATCGGGTTATACGCTGTAACAATATTAAATATGGATCGGGTTGCACGCCGCAACAATATTAAATATGGATCGGGTTGCACGCCGCAATAAATGTTATACTGGATCGGGTTGCACGCTGCAACAAGTGTTATACTGGATCGGGTTGCACGCCGCAATAATGTTAAATGTTAAGTTGGATCAGGTTGCATGCTGCAATAGTGTTATTATCATTGTTTGGGTTGTAAATTCTGAGCTGTTCTTTCATACTTCTCTTAAGTTTCTGCTGGACTTGATATGTTTCCCTGAAGCATGTATTCCCCCACCCCTTTTTAAACAGTTATTTCTGTTATTTTTTTGCTGTATATTATATAATTGCACAGGTTTTATCTGGAGTCTGGTCCCAGCCTCGTCACTACTTCGTCGAGATTAGGCCAGACACTTACCAGCACATGGGGTCTGTTGTGCTGATGCTATACTCTGCACTATGTGCAGATACCAGAGCAGATTTTGAGCAGTAGCACTTGGGGAGCCAGCCTTCAGTCCACAGAGATTCCGAGGTAGCACTGCAGGCGTCCGCAGGCCCGGCGTCTCTTCTATCTATTATATGTTTTGCTTTCATTTGTATATGAGATAGACAGTATTTATCGTTCTTCAGACATCTGTGTGTCGTATTCATGGACAGTCGGTGAATGTTGTGACACCGGTTTCTGGGTAGAGACATATGTTGGCAAGTCTTCCGCTTAAATTTTCGTCTTCTGCCATTATTTTCACTGTTTATCGCCTGTTATTATTAGTTGTTAAAAGTTTTACAAATGAAAAGGTCAAAGATTTCTAAATTCCGTGGCTTGCCTAGCTTCTACGGGTAGGCGCCATCACGAGTCTCGAGGGTGAGAAACCCGCGTCGTGACAGATTCATGATGGGATCGGGCTACACGCGTAGTAGGCCATGTTGACTTATATTAGTGCTTGGGTAGGATCTACCCCTCCGGAGTCTGACATACCAGCAGTGAGCGCAACTACCGATTGATTGAGTGTACCGAGTGATTGAGTGTGAGACAGTGAGATTGAGTACTCTATGAGTGTGAGTGTTGATACCCAATTTTGCCCACATATTTTTCAAACAGTATATATACTTTCAAATATCTTTTTTGAATCATTACTTAATTTACAAGAGTTATACAAGTATTTTCTAACAATGTCAAAAGTAATCGAAATTTAGCCATTTTTCAAAATCGTAGCGGTTCAAAATTCGAAAAAAATACTCCAGTATATTATACTGAAACTTTCCGCTTGTTGGAGTTCGAGCATAATATGCTGGATGTTCATAAACAGGTGTACCGATCTCCAGTATATTATGCTGGAACTTTCCGTGTTAGCAGTAAAATAGTGGCTATTTTTTACTGACTTTGAAAATGATGGCTATCCGAAAACTGGCTAGCCCGCGCACTATTTTTACATTAAATTTATAGCCCTTGTGTATAAGTAAAAATTATAGTATACAAGAAGAATAAATTGTTGTAAAGTAGTAGTTGATAAACTTTATCATTGGTGACTTTGGGGTAAAAACTCCTATTATTAATTATTTTGTATAATATTGTTTCGTATCTCTCTAGTTATATATATTTTTGAATTGTGACACTAAATGACATATTTATTTAGACTTGTATTTGAAGCACACTTTTTACAAAATAGCCTATATATTTTTGTATACGATTATACTAATTTAATATTTAATAAAATAGCAAATGACTTTTTTTGTCGATTATGGAATATTTTAGTGAATCGAAAAAGTTCAATAATCAACATTTTTAAGGTCCTTTGACCTTCGTACTTTTAATAGTACTAGTTTCTCTACACGTGCGTTGCACATGTATGTGACTGAGTGTTATTGTATGATGCGTTTCAAATTAGTATCTGTATTATATTAAAATAAAGCTTTGAGGTCATTAAAAGAATAACGTACAAATTTCTTTGAATAATCAATGTAAATTGACATATGATTACTTTTTTACCAAGGTCAAGCTTTGGGATTTTTGGTTAGAATGAAGTGTATAACAAAACTCCTTCAATCTAACCTCATATCCAAATATGAGAATAATATTTAAATCGGCTACTAATTTTGATTGTCTATATCTATCTTCTATCGAAAATTATGGTATGAGTCTCTTCGATCATGCATTATAAACCTCATATTCATATCCCAGATGGAAATATATTTTTTTCACATGCAAACTATTCCTTTTTCTTAATTGTAAATTAATGAATCTTATCCATTGATTTGGTGAATAGTTTTTTTAATATATTACAAATACGGTTCAAGGTTGAGAAATGTACCAATGCTTCGTATATATTATTGGGAATAAACCCCGTAAAAATAGTATTTACGGTATAAGTGATAAACGCAGAATACTAAGTTATGGTTAAATCAGCAAGAATAGAAATGCAGCAATAATGACACCAATAATTTAAGTGGAAACCCTTCTGAATAAAGGAAAAAATCACGGCCAAGAAGCGCAACTGATATTACTATAGCGAGGACATTGTGTAGTAACGAGTAAAAATACTCCTACGACCACTACACTCTCAAAAGAAATAAATACTCTTTTGCTTTTTCTACCTCACTACAATATCTCTCACACTCTATTTTTCTTCACAAACTATTTTCTTATAGTCTATGGAATACCTTGCTCTCTTTCTTTTCTCTCTTTGTTGGTGTATCGAAATGAGAGTTGAAGCTCTCCATTTATAGCCAAAAGCTCACTCTCTAAAGCCTATAATATTTGATAATTTGTACACTCTTTTCACAATTTCAAACAGGTTGGCTACCAAACCAAACCAAGTCAATAAAATTGGCTACCAAATCATACCAATTCAACAACGTTGGCTAGCAAACCAATACCAATTCAACAAGATAGTCTGAGTGCATGCCGACAAGTTTTTTGTATAGCTCGAACTTGTCTCTTGGTACCACCTTGGTTAGCATATCTGCAGGATTTTAACTCATGTGAATCTTTTTGGCTTGTAAAGTTTCGTTCTCCACACGTTCACGAATCCAATGATATCTCACATCTATATGTTTTGTTCTTGCATGGTACATGGAGTTTTTGCTCAATTCTATTGCACTTTGACTATCACAATAGACGACATACTCCTTTTGATGCAATTCCAGCTCTTGAAGAAATTGCTTGAACCATACCATCTTCTTACAGCTTCAGTAGCCGCAATATACTCCGCTTAAGTTGTAGACAGGGCGACATACTTCTGCAACTTAGACTTCCATGATATAGCTCTCCCTAAAAAATTAAACAAATATCCTGTAGTGGATTTTCTATTATCAAGGTCACCTGCTATATCAGAATCTATATAGCTCTTCAAAATTGGATTGGATCCTCCGAAACATAAGCATTCATGTGAGCTTCCTATTCGATACCTGATTATCCACTTTACAGCTTCCTAATGTTCTTTTCCTGGATTTTTGAGAAATCATCTAACAACACCGACTGCATGAGCAATATCCGGTCGAGTGCATACCATTGCATACATCAAACTTCTGACGGCAGAGGAATAAGGAATCTTGGCCATTCTCTCTTTTTCCTCTATTGTTATAGGACACATCTTCTTGCTCAACTTCAGATAACCAGGAAGGGGTGTGTGGACCAACTTAGCACTTTTCATTTTGAAGCGCTCCAGTACACGTTCTATGTACTTCTCCTATGACAAGTAAAGCTTCATTTCGTTTCTCGAATGAGTAATTCTCATGCCCAAAATTTGCTTAGCATGACCCAAATGTTTCATTGCAAAAGACTAATTTAAATGTTTCTTCAACTCGTCAATGTTGCAAGCATTTTTGCCCACAATCAACATATCATCCACATATAGCAAGAGGATGATAAAGTCATCATCAAAAAATCTTTGTACAAATACACACTGATCTGAAGAAGTCTTCTTGTATCCGTGAAACCCCATAACACATTCAAACTTCTTATACCACCGTCTGGGAGCTTGCTTCAATCCGTGTAGACTCTTTTTAAGTTTGCATACAAGATTTTCTTTACGTTTTACCTTGAAGCCCTCAGGTTGTTCCATATAGATCTCCTCTTCTAAGTCACCGAGAAAAAAAGCAGTCTCCACATTCATCTGCTCAATCTCCAAATCAAGACTAGCAGTCAAACCTATAACTGTATGAATGGAGGACATTTTCATGACAGAAGAAAATATTTCGTCAAAATCAATACCTTTCCTTTGACGAAATCCCTTAACAACCAATCTAGCTTTGTATCTAGTCTTCAAAATATGTTCTTCAGCTTTAACTTTGAACACCCACTTGTTTTTAAAAGCTCTCATGCCCTTACGCAATTTCACCAACTTATAAGTATGGTTCTCATGTAGAGATTTCATCTCCTTTTGCTAGGTTTCAATCCATTGATCCTTGTGCTCATACTTTATGACATCCGCATAACATTCAGGTTCTCCCCCATCAGTGAGTAATACTGTGACGATCGGACGGTCATCTTAAGAATTAATGCCCTGATCCTCTATTAACTGCCTTTCCCATGTTTATTTCTACTATTTTGAATTGCTGGGATGTTCGGTTTTAAGTTTCAGAGAGTTTTGGGACACTTAGTCCTTAAATAAGAGCTTAAGTGTTGGAAAGTTAACCGTAGTTGGAACAGTGTGAAGACAGCCTCAGAATCGAAATTTGATAGTTTCGTTAGCTCTGTTAGGTGATTTTGGGTTTAGGAGTGTGTTCAGATTTTATTTTGGAGGTCCGTAGCAAATTTAGGCTTGAAATGTCGAAAGTTGAATTTTTGAAGTTTCCGGTGCGATAGTGAGATTTTGATCCAAGGGTCAGAATGGAATTTTGAGAGTTACAATAGTTCCGTTGTGTCATTTGGGATGTGTGTGCAAAATTTCAGGTTATTCAGACGTGGTTTGGTTGGGGTTTTGATAAAAAAGCCTAATTTAAAAGATTTTGGAATTCATAGGCTTGAATCCGATGGAAAATAGGTGTTTTGATGTTGTTTTGAGCGTTTCGAATGTTAGAACAAGTTTGAATGAAGTTATGGAATATATTGGTAGGTTTGGTTGAGGTCCCGGGGGCCTCGGGTGTGATTCGGATGCTCAACGGACCATTTTTTGACTTGTAAAAGGATACGATTTTTGCTAGTTTTTGTTGCAGACTTTTCTTCATGGCGATCGCTTGAGGAGGCTCGCGATCGAGAAAGCTTAGGTGAGGCAGAGGGAATTTTCTCTTCATGTTTGTGTGAAGAGGAATGCGAATGCATGGCTTTGCGGTGTCGATGCCCCCTTTTTCCTCGCGGAATTGGGTTCATGACATTCGGGAAGACAACTCTTATCCCGTTTGGGAATTAGGTTTTTGGAGTTTGGAGAGTCGCCACCTAATGATTATAGTGCATTAGGACACTTTTAGAAGAATTAAAGATGCATACCAGAGTTTTGGGTAAGGGTTTTGAAATTATCTCGAGGGGAAGGTGTTAGGCACCCCTCAAGATCCACTAGTGTGGTTCCCGACCATGCTACAATTATGACTTTAAATGCAAATGCGAATAAATTAACAAGTATAACAGGAAGCACAAAAAGGTTAAAAGAAGTGCTGAAATCCAGAAACGGAGCAGTTTAATTGTAAAAGAAATGTGCAAGTAGAGGGAAGGAGTCAAGCAATTAGTGCAAGCAAACCAAAAATCGTGTGAGAAACAGAAGTTGAAAGTGCAACAACTTTTAAAGTACAAAAAAAAAAATTGTTAAAACTAATAAAAGGAGAGGGGAGTCCTAGGTTTATACATTACATGGATCATTCGCACAACACTGGTACCCAATTGTACACATAGTGTTATCGTGTAATCATCATCTCCATGTCTACACTTCCCACCCCGTTAAGGTATTAAAGCGCGGAACGATATCGTTTACTTATCGCATGCTAATACTCGTCGCAAACCTATCAGTCCCGAGGTATTAGGACTTCTAATCCTTAAAGGAAAGAAAGGGATGAAGGCTTTTGTGGAGTTTAAAGGATAAAATTCTAGCTCGACATTCAAAACAAGTATCAAATAAATGGAAGAACAAACAAGCAAATAAGGCTCAAACAAACCCCCCAGAAATCAAATAATCATATTGTTTAGCATGCCTTGACAAATACTGATTTGGTCTTAGATTAAAATTAAGCAGTGAGCGGACTGGTTCAACATATATATTTGGACAGAAAGTCTGCATTAGGCAACTCGGATATAGTTGTCAGAGATTAAGGCACTGAATTAATCGCGAGTTGATTTAAGAAAGTACTAATTTTAGAATATGATTATGCAGAAGGGTTTTGAAGAAAAAGGGTATGCTGCAGACGTTTAGAGACTAGTTCAATAGGGAAAACAAACTGTCTAATAGTGGTTAAACACAAAAAAAAAAAATTGAAAATTCGAGAAAGGACAAAGTTATCTAAAGAAAAAAGTGAGTTGCAGAACTGATTTAAAATGATGAGTTCGAAAGACAGGAATTGGGTTGAAAAACACATTTGGGTAGAATATTAGAAAGAAGCAATTTCAGAAAAGATATGCTAGTTAAAGAAATATATTTTTAGGGAAAAGTACACGCTGATTTGAAACAAGTTTTATTAGAGACTACGTTTTGGAAAACATGTACTGACTTAGGCGTGTAAGAAACGGCTAATCAATTGCTACTGCTGTTAAATAGGCTAAGCGAGTTTGATTCAAAAGAAGCTCCTATGGACATGATATCTACAAGTTATTGATTACCGAANTGCGAATAAATTAACAAGTATAACAGGAAGCACAAAAAGGTTAAAAGAAGTGCTGAAATCCAGAAACGGAGCAGTTTAATTGTAAAAGAAATGTGCAAGTAGAGGGAAGGAGTCAAGCAATTAGTGCAAGCAAACCAAAAATCGTGTGAGAAACAGAAGTTGAAAGTGCAACAACTTTTAAAGTACAAAAAAAAAAATTGTTAAAACTAATAAAAGGAGAGGGGAGTCCTAGGTTTATACATTACATGGATCATTCGCACAACACTGGTACCCAATTNTTATAGACATGCTTTCTATGTGATTAAAATGGTCCTATAGGCAGGATCTCTAGATGGTTAATTAATAAAGTCCTAAGATCATGATTTCTTCCCTTTTGATGCAAGAAAGTAAAGACCCCTCCCACATCCCTTTACTATACTCCTCGAGTTTATACAAGTTATTACAAACCAGGAATATAGAAAAAATATATCAGAAGCTAACAGCTAGATCCGAGCAGCCTAATTCAACCTTAATGTCTAATAATATGCGATTGAGCCACTTCGGGGATCCAGATTTCCAAAGCCTTCTCTTTATCCAGGGTGTTTCAAAGTTCCAAGGAATCTCAGGGATTCCCGGCATTTCTTACACCCAAGATACTATTAGAATAGAAATAGTGCAGTGTGGAAGAGCCAGCTCTCAGGCATCCAAGTTCAGAGGGAGCTCAGGGGGTCCCAAAGCATGGCTTGCAAGAGAGGGACATAACTTAATAGCTAAGAGTAAGTGCAAATTGAAAGGGGGATTGGGGAGCCATGACTGGTGGTGGTCATACCTAGCCACAAAGTAGGCTGGCACACCCCTGTCACCTGATTGGTCAAACACATTAAGAGCAAACCCTTGAAGGTTAGACCAGGGTCTGGACAGTGATTAGGACAGTGCCAGACCCAACTCTAAAGATCAAAAACACATAAAGGGGGAAGGGAATGGGAACTGATTGAGTTTGGGATTCAAAGAATCAAATCCAGAATCATGGACAACAATATTAGAGTGTTGTCATGCCCTAAACCATCACTCACATATAAAGGGGTATGAGGATTTGGGATTCATAAAGTATCAAATTCATGACAAGCAACTGACAGGGTGCATACATAATTTAAATATTGAATTACAAAGGAAAGGGGGAACATGTTACAATATGCTAGAAACAAATGTCAACTAAAAGAATTGGACAGAAGTGGGCAGAAGTAAACACATTGTGGTAGAAACATGTAAACTAATTGAGACATACCCGTAGAGAAGCAAAAGAGTGCAGGAGAAAGTAGAGCAAACATGTCCACAGTAGCACAAGTAAACGAGAGAGAGTTTTTAAGTGAGAGTGACTTGTGAACTCAGATTGCGTTCTGTGTTCGTGTGTGTTCAAAGAGAAGGGAGGAGAGTATTTATAGTTTGAAATCAGGCAAGGAACAAGGTAAGAAAATAACCATGCATCAATTAGAATCAATCAGTAGCAGAAAATTCCTTTAATTGAGGAATTCAAATTTGAACGGTAAAGGGCAAGAGTTATTTAAGGAAGGAGATCAAGTAAGCATATTGTGCATAGCATACAAATAAGGGGTAAATACATAGGGGTTTTCAATAAGGGAAGAATCTTTAAAACACACGGTCAACTTAAATAAGGCAAGAACATGGTAAATCAATTAACACATAGTAAATCAGGGAATCAAGGATTCAAAAATCAACAATGAACCCAGCCAGAAAAAGGGGAGTCGAAAGGCTAAAGAAAGTTCTCAAATCAGTCAAGGAAAGAATCAATCAACCTTACACAAGGAAGCATGAAATTAGTCTAAGATTGAAAGTTATTTTAGAGGGACAACCAGCGTATATAAAGAGTGCACAACATCAGGCATGTAAGGTTAAATCATGGCAAAGAAAAACAGTAGTGTTAGTGAAGCATGATAGTAAAAAAAAAAACGAATCAAAAGCATGCTAAAGAGTGAAGCAAATAACCATTCTGGGGAGTATAGTTTATTCCAAAGATTGCGAGAAAACCAAAATCTCATAAGGAACAGCAGTTAAACAAGAAAGACTTTGAATCTAGTCGAGCAACTTCAAACAGACGAAGCAGTTTTCAGAAGCTCGAACAGGTCCAAAGAATTAGGGCTTTGAAGTCAAACACATTTAGAGATGATAAACAAACAGATCACATAGCAAATAACCTCAGGACTCGACTGAACCCCAAATTTAGGGCTTTTGCAATCAATCGAGTGTAGAGGCGAAAGACAAGTAATCAAGCAAACATTATTATGAAAGCATTCAGAAACCTCAAAAGAAACTAAGATTCTTGACATGCTAATTCTAAAAAGACATAGAGACACAGTAAAAGGGGAAAGACACAAAACACAGTAAAAGCACAACATAATGAACACGGTAGGTGAACCACATGATAGAACATGTTAAGAAATCAGGAAAGGTTTTAAAATAATTTAACGTAACCCTAAATCGAAAACGATAAAGGTTTTGAAAATAGGGTTTTGAAGAAAATCTCGGAAAAGTGCTCAGAAGCTCAAAGAGAACATAGATCTACAATGGATCTAAAAGAATCAGAAGAACCTCGAAGGTTTAGGGTTTCAGAAGAAACCCAAAATAGCGAGAAAGGCTTGGAAAATCACGATCTAAGCAGGAGATGTCAAGTCCAAGCTTGAACAGCCATGGCTGGCCGGAGCAAAGTCGGAGACAGGCTAAAGAACTCGAATCGAACAGGGTCTGGGACAAGCCTCTTCAAGGTCTGGTACGGGAACCAAGATAGTTGAGCACTTGATTGCCTTAGTAGGTTGGTACAGGCCGTTAATGGCTTTGGAGGCCATAAATTCAGGTGACTTTAGGTAGTAATCGGAGGGAGGCGGCTAGGGTTTGTTGAGAGAGATCGAGAGACGAGAGTGTTTGAAGGCGACAGATTGGGGAAAATGGGATAGGGCTAGGGGGTTGTTTGGATTTAATTAAGGAAAGGGGGAATCTGGGCCGTTGATCAAAACTATCAACGACTCCGATTAAAAGGGACACAGGCCGATTTGGTTAATTGGGTGTTGGGTCGGGTGGATTAGGAAATTAGGTTAAGGAATTGGGTTCAATTTGGGGCTGAGATTGGGGCCCAATTCCGGTTAAAATTGAAATTCAAAAAGGGCTAACTTTTAAATAGCCACTTTTCCCTTGTTTAATTTATAAAAATAGCAAAATAATTTTTGCAAGTAAACCAAACATGCTAAAATGATTAATGATATATAATTATCAAATTAAAAATATTAGAGCCAATTTTATAAATATAATTACAATTAAATCTTAAAAGGGGCTAATATTGTAATTATGTGCAATTTAGTTTTAAAAATACTAAATAAATTTGTAAAAAATATGAAAAAAATCATGTTAGCCATATTTTGGTGTAAATATGATAATAAAAAATAGGTTGTCCACCAAAATGATAAATTTGGGAATAATTATTGGATTTTATGGTATAAAATAGGCAATAAATTAGTTTAAAAATCATTAAAAATTTGGTAAAGTAACAAAACTCTTGGGTGTGCTCATATATTCACATATATGTTATTTTGAAATTATTTTGGGTATAAAAAATACTTAGGAAAAAATTGGGTATCAACAGCTGCCCCTCTTTACCCGGGACGGATGAAAGAGTTGTCGGGTAAAGATATGATGGCCAATTTTGACCGAAAGCGGTGATTTGAAAAGAATTTGACCGAGCTCTGGTTTTTGAGCTGCCTACATATCTCTGATTTTACAGGAATCAGGCCGTATGTAGTTCAGGAACCATTGATGGAACATGCCGATGGAGATTCGGAAGGACGGACACGATGTTTGGGGGAGGCAAGAGGTATTTTGAAGCTGATCGACTGCGAGAACCGGAGTGGGATCGCTCCTGCCGAGACGGCCGTTGCTAGCTGGTATACCTGCAAGTGAGCAATATAGGCGTATATTGTGCATAAACTTAAACGTGATGCAGGTTCCCGTCGAACCATGAATGATGTGTTTGGACGGTTAGGATGACGTCCTCGGACCATGATGTCCTGGACCATGAAGCGCAAAATTAAAGGATTTGTAGGCTATGAAATGATGTTCTCGGGCCATGATAATGGTGCCTCCGAACCATGATGCCTTTGATTAATGATGTGTCGGATATAAAGTGGGGTCCTAAGGCCATGGCATGGTGTTCTTGGGCTATGAGGATGATGCCTCCAAACGATGATGCCTTTGGACAGTTTGGCGATATTTCAGCCCATGAGATGCAAGATTTGGCGGTATTTCAGCCGATGCAAAAGCGTAAATGGCGATATTTCAGCCGACAGAGAATTTAAATAAAGTTTGACGATGTTTTAGCCGATGCTAAAAAATGTAAATGGCGATATTTTAGCCGATAAAAAATTTAAATAAAGTTTGGCAATGTTTTAGCCGATGAAAAAAAAATGTAAATGGAGATATTTCAGCCGATAGCAAGACGTAAGTACAAGGTGGCGATATTTCAGCCATGCAAGAGAAATAATGTGGCGATATTTCAGCCATGCAGGAAAGATAAGGTGGCGATATTTTAGCCATGCAAGTGGAGGTAGAGATTGACCTCGGAAGGCAGAAAGGTAGCCTTATGCAGATAATGCAGGATAGAGACAACGCTTAGTCTCGGAAGGCAGAAAGGTAGCCTTATGCAGGATGGAGACAATGCTTAGTCTCGAAAGGCAGAAAAGTAGCCTTATGCAATGCAGAAAATGCAGATGGAGACAATGGTTAGTCTCGGAAGGCAGAAAAGTAGCCTTATGCAATGCAGGAAATACAGATGGAGACAACGCTTAGTCTCGGAAGGCAGAAAGGTAGCCTTATGCAATGCAGGAAATGCAAATGGAGACAATGCTTAGTCTTGGAAGGCAGAAAGGTAGCCTTATGCAATAAAATACAAGCGAATAGTAAGAACAAAAATTCTTAGATGATAGCTGATCGTGATATTGCGGCTGCTGGGGCCATTGCGTGCGAATAGCAAATGCGAATAGGCGCTACGGTTCAATGCGATTGCGTAACATGTTTGGTAACTTTGTGACTTGGGTGCCTGCATCCAAAGAAAATCGTGAGTTTTGTAAAGGGGAAAGGTTAGTTTTCTCTTCCGTGGCTTCCGTCGTCGGGCATCATTGGGGCAGCGTCGCTAAACAGCAGCTATCATAGTTATGCATGATTTAACAAATATAACGTAAGTAGAAAATAGTTTTGTTTAAATGAATCAATGACTGTGATGTGGTTCAAAGCATTGCAACCTTTCTTGCTCCGGAATTTTGAGGGTCCTCAAAATTCTGCCCCAGTTTATTGGGTTGGCACTTCTGACGGCTGCGCTGAACGGATGAAAAATCAACTTCAGAATTTTGAGGGTCCTCCACAAAATTCTGCCCCAGTTCACTGGGCTGACATCCCTGGCTATGAGTGGCTGAAGACTGACTTCGGAATTTTGAGGGCCCTCCTCAAAATTCTGCCCCAGTTCCAATAATAGGGGGACATGAAATTTTTATTAAATTGTGACCGAACCCATAAGGCTGCCCACGTATCCCCTCTTAAACGGGAATCAGGTCAGGCGTAGTTCAAATTACATCATAAAGCAATAATAGGTGATTTCACATAATACCGTTTCACTGCATATGAGTTGATTGGCTTTGGCCAGACTTCTCCGTCCATTTCTGCAAGAATAAGGGCTCCTCCAGTTATAACCCGGTGAACCATGTACGGACCTTGCCAGTTGGGAGAGAATTTCCCCTTGGCTTCCTCTTGATGTGGGAATATTTTCTTCAACACCAGCTGCCCCGGTGTGAACTTCCTTGGCTTAACTCTTTTATTGAAGGCTCTGGACATTCTGTTCTGATACAACTGACTGTGGAAAACTACATTCATCTTTTTCCCATCTATAAGGGCTAACTGCTCGTAGCGACCTTTTGCCCATTCTGCGTCGTCCAACTCTGCTTCTTGTATGATCCTTAAGGAGGGAATTTCTACCTCGGCGGGGATGACCGCCTCTGTACCATAGACCAGCATGTAGGGAGTTGCTCCGGTTGATGTGCGGACTGTGGTGTGGTATCCCAGTAAAGCGAATGATAACTTCTTATGCCATTTTTTGTGACTTTCGACCATCTTCCTTAGTATCTTCTTGATATTCTTGTTGGCTGCCTCTACAGCTCCATTCATCTGAGGCCTGTAGGCTGTAGAGTTCTTGTGTTTGATCTTGAATGCCTCACATATTGCTTTTATCAAGTTGCTGTTGAGATTGGAACCATTATCAGTGATGATTGATTCCGGAATTCCGAATCGGCAAATAATACGGTCACAGACGAAATCTGCCATAACTTTCTTAGTCACTGCTTTGTATGACGCCGCCTCAACCCATTTAGTAAAATAACCAATTGCCACCAGGATAAATCTGTGCCCGTTTGATGCGGTGGGCTCGATAGGTCCAATGATATCCATCCCCCAGGCGGCAAATGGCCACGGTGAGCTTGTTGCAGTAAGCTCGTTTGGAGGCACCTTTATCATGTCTGCATGTATCTGATAGCGATGGCGCTTGTGAACGTACTGGATATAGTCTGTTTCCATAGTTATCCAAAAATACCCTGCTTGGAGTATCTTCATTGCTAAGACAAAACCATTCATATGCGGACCGCATGTCCCTACGTGCACTTCGTCCAATAGTCTGGATGCTTCTTTTGCTTTGACACACCTTAGCGAACCCAAATCGGGAGTCCTCCTATACAGGATTCCTCCGCTGTGAAAGAAGTTGTTGGATAATCTCCGGAGTGTGCGCTTTTGAGTGGCGTTGGCATGTTCTGGGTATTCTCCTGTTGTCAAGTACTCCTTTATGTCGTGGAACCATGGTTTTCTGTCTGCTTCTCCCTCAATATGAGCACAATAAGCTGGCTGATCATAAATCTTTACTAAAATGGGATCAATGAAATTCGTGTCTGGATGCTGGATCATGGATGATAATGTAGCTAATGCATCAGCTAACTCGTTCTGGACCCTGGGGACGTGCTGAAATTCTGTCTTTGTGAATCTTTTCCTCAACTCCTATATGTGATGCAAATAGGGAAGTATCTTAGAGTTTTTGGTGGCCCATTCTTCTCGAACTTGATGTTTGAGCAGGTCTGAGTCCCTGATAACTAGTAACTCTTGAATGTTCATGTCAATGACCATCTTGAGTCCCAGGATGCAAGCTTCGTATTCAGCCATATTATTTGTGCAAGGGAACCTGAGCTTGGCGGATACCGGGTAATGCTGGCCGGTTTCTGATACTAGGACTACTCCTATGCCAACTCCTTTGAAATTTGCGTCTCCATCGAAAAACAACCTCCAACCATCGTAGGATTCTATAATATCTTCTCCTACAAAGGACAATTCTTCATCAATAGGGTTCTCGGCAAGGTGATCTGCAATGGCTTGGCCCTTGATTGCTTTCTGAGTCACATAAACAATGTCGAATTCACTCAACAAGATTTTCCACTTGGCGAGCTTGCCAGTGGGCATGGGCTTCTGGAAGATATACTTCAACGGGTCCATCCTGGATATGAGATTAGTAGTATAGACACAGAAATAATGCTTCAATTTATGAGCTACCCAAGTCATAGCACAACAGGTGCGCTCTAATAGAGAATACCGGGTCTCGTACGGGGTGAACTTCTTACTGAGATCGTAGATGGCTTGCTCCTTTCTCCCTGTTTCATCATGTTGCCCCAGAACACAATCGAATGCTCCATCCAAAACCTCAAGATAAAGTAATAGAGACCTCCCGGGTTCGAGCAGAACCAAGAATGGTGGCTTTAACAGGTATTCCTTGATTCTGTCGAAGGCTTTCTAACAATCGTCAGTCTATCTAGTAGCATCGTCTTTCTTCAGCATTTTAAAGATGGGTTCACAAATGACTGTGGATTGGGCTATGAACTGGCTAATATAATTGAGTCTTCCCAAGAAACTCATCACGTCCTTCTTGTTCTTTGGCGGTGGCATTTCTTGAATGGCTTTGACCTTTGACGGGTCCAATTCTATCCCTCGACGGCTCATGATGAAACCTAGTAGTTTTCTGGCAGGAACCCCGAATGCACACTTTGCGGGATTTAGTTTCAGATTATACCTTCTTAGTTTGTTGAAGAACTTTCTCAGATCTTGCATATGATAAGTGGCTTTCTTGGATTTGATGATGACGTCGTCCACATATACCTCGATCTCCTTGTGTATCATGTCGTGAAAGATAGTAGTCATGACTCTCATATAGGTGGCGCCAACATTCTTCAACCCAAATGGCATCATTTTGTAACAGTACATTCCCCACGGCGTGATGAAAGCCATTTTGCTGCATCTTCCTCGTCCATCCATATCTGATGATATCAGGCGAAATAATCAACAAAAGACTACAACTCATGCTTGGCGCAGTTGTCGATAAGAATGTGTATGTTTGGCAAGGGGAAGTCATCTCTGGGACTGTCCCGGTTAAGATCCCGGTAGTCGACACAGATTCTAACCTTCCTGTCCTTCTTTGGTACTGTCACGATGTTGGCTAACCATGTTGGATACTCTACCGCTTTGAGAACCTTAGCTTTGACTTGCTTAGTAGCCTCTTCTTTGATTTTCAAACTCATGTCGGGCTTGAATTTCCTAAGCTTCTGTTTTACCGGCGGACAGGTTGGATCTATTGGCAGTTTGTAAGCTCTAATGGACGTGCTGAGACCAGTCATGTCATCATATGACCAAGCGAATATGTCCTCATATTCCCTTAAAAATTCCATATATTCTTCCCTCTCCGATGGCGATAAGTGAACGTTGGTGCGAGTTTCTTTGACATTTTCCGTATCTCCCAAATTAATGACCTCAGTTTCTTCCAGGTTGGATTTTGGTCTATTTTCAAAATTCTCAATCTCTCTGACGACCTCTTCAGGTATCTCCTCTTCTTTTGAGCCTATGTCCTTTTGTTGCGTTGTTTCGTTGCAAGTCACAGTCGTTGGTTCATCGTCAAGATAAGTAATAGTAATGCTGTATAAAATAGAGTAAATGATAGAGAAAATAATAAGCGAGATATATATGATAAACTTAAATGCTTTGATTAAATCAATATTTTTTGAAACATCGGAGCTCTTTTCGAAATAAAGACAATGCAGAAAGAAAATCAACTAGTAACGTAAGCTAAAAAAATGAGATGCATGGTGCTTTTGTTTAGCCTTGCTACCCCGAAGCCTTCCGGGCCCTGACGGTCCTAATTGACCAATTGCTGAGGTGGTCTCCTCTGTTCACAGCTTGTATGGAAGGGCCTTCCTCCCCTTCCTCCTTAAAAAGAACACAGCAGTCCATATCATCATCCTTCAGAAACAGATTCTTCATGGCTGCCAACGCTTCATCTTCCTCTGACCCATATATAGTATCTGCCGGTTGGAAGGTTTGCTCCAGGCTGGGTATCGGAAGCTCCAATGGATAGTAGGGACCGCGCCATGGTGGCGACCAGCTCTGGAATTGTTCCCATGTATAGCCGTACCTTAAGCCAAATGTAGTACCATGCTTCTTTAGTTTGATGGGCTTAGTGATCCCCGGAAGATTTTTACCGAGTCCCTTTCCAGGCTCGTACCCATACCAATTCAGGATACTTTCGATCTTGTTGTCCCACCACTTATCCTTATCTACAGCGTTGACCCTTTCAATATAGTGGTATGTTTCTGTGCCTATTTTCCTTCTGCCTCCAATCATCGGGGTGGTCTGGCGACTATATATAGGGTTACAACCATCACCATGAATGATCACCTCTTGGTGGTTCTATTTAAACTTTACCGCCTGATGTAGGGTCGACACTACGGCTCCGGCAGCGTGGATCCAGTGCCATCCCAACAGCAAGTTGTAGGATGCCGGGACATCTATCACTTGGAAGTCGACGTCGAACCATGTTGGTCCCATTTGCAAGCATAGGCTTATTTCTCCAATAGTAGATCTCTGGGACCCATCGAAGGCTTTGACATTGATAGCCCCGTCTTTGATCTCGTGTAGGCCTTTCCCTAGAGTTCTGAGAGTTACAAGCGGATAGATGTTGAGGCTCGATCCCCCATCGATCAGAACTCTGGTGATGAAATAATCTTTGCATTGCACGGTGATATGCAGTGCCTTGTTATGGCTCAAACCTTCGGGCGGCAACTCATCTTCGTGAAAGGTTATTTTATGGCTCTCCAGCACTTTCCCCATAATATTCGCCATTTTACCCCCGGTTATATTGCTGGGCACATAGGCTTCGCTTAGTATCTTCATTAAGGCGTTCATGTGAGTGTCTGAACTCTGTAGAAGAGCCAGGATAGATATATGTGCAGGTGTTTTGTTCAATTGTTCAGCGACCGAGTAATCCTTAGCCTGTATTTTCCTCCAAAGATCGTTGGGTCCTGTTTCAATAGGCCGTACCGGGGCTTGCTTACTGGACTCAGCCAGGTGCTATGGGGTGTAAACCCTTCCTGTTCTAGTCATTCCTTGTGTGGCAATCGTTTCTCCTATCTTGGTCTTTCCTTTCCTCCTAGCTTCGGCAGTGTAATCTCATGGTATGGAATTTGGGTGGAATGGTGTTATTTCAGTCATTGCTACTGGAATAGGCACCCTTAGTGGTAACACAACAACTTCAAAGGGTGTAGGTGCCTTTGGAACTCCGAATTCAACCTCGATTGGTCCGGGCGCCTTTGCAGAGGGAGGCACTTCAAATTTGAGAGGTATAAACTTATTTACTTTGTCGTCCCTGGAGGGCTGATTTTGCACAACAATTGGGTTAAGGGTAACCGCTGGTTTCTTTGGTTCATCCCCTTCCGCAATCAAACCTATCGACCCTTTAGGGCCCCAATCATCCTCGATCTCGATCATATGAATGTCTCCACCTTTGTGGTCAGGCAGGGGGTTATTACGAACATTAGGAGCAGGCTCCTTTACTACAATGACCTTATTGTCAATCAGGGTCTGAATCTTGTCTTTCAATGAACGACACTCGTCAAGGGTATGTCCCTTCATGCCGGAGTGATACGCACAGGTCTTGTTAGGGTTGACCCACTGGGAGGGGTTTTATTGAGATTTGGATGGGATAGGAGTGATGCAACCAGCGGCTTTAAGTCTTTCATATAGCTGGTCAATCGGTTCAGCGATGGCTGTGTATTGTCTGGGAGGCTTGCGGTCAAAATTTGGTCTGGGTCTTGGAAAATTTTGACGAGTGGGTGGTGATTGGTAGTGAGAGGGTTGAGCGTTATAAGCTTGGTAAATAGGTGCTGCTTGAGAGTATCTAGGTGAGGTGGGTTGATATGTGAGAGATGGAGAGGATTGGTAAATGGGAGGTGGATAGGAGGGTGCAGGTGCTTGGTAATTCAGGATGGGCTGATATGTAAGTGGAGGTGATGGGTAAGTGTGGTATTTTGGTGGTGATTTAGCTCCCTGTGCGACCATCACGGCACTTACATATTTCTTCTTGGATGCGCCACCAGTTTGTAAATACTTATTGGTGGCTTGCAATGCTTCAAGATTTGTAACCATACCATCCTTAATGCCCTATTCGATTCTTTCTCTGAGTTTGATGATATCAGATAACTTTTGACCCTCAATCAGCATCAACCTCTCGTAATATTAGTGATCTCGAGCACGGACGAAGAATCTATTCATTTGCTATTCTTCTAGGGTCAGCTTGACCTTCGCGGCTTCTGACCTCCAACGAGTGGCATACTCGCGGAATGTTTCGATAGGTTTCTTCTTCAAATTCTGTATGTAGAATACATCCGGTGCATTCTCTGTATTGAATCAGAATCTATCCATGAAGTCCGATGTCATACCTACCCAACTTGTCCATTTCTTGGGGTCCTGACTGATGTACCAGGATAATGCATCTCCCTTCAGGCTCCTCATGAAGAGCTTCATACGGATCTTCTCATCTCTTCCAACCCCAACTAGCTTATCACAATAGGTTCTCAGGTGGACTCTGGGATGTCCTATCCATCAAACATTTCGAACTTGGGAGGTTTGTACCCCTCCGGAAGTTCAACATCTGGTTGAGTGCATAAGTCTTCATAATTTAACCCCTCGACCTCGATACCTTTGTTACCTTCCACGCCCTGAACTCGGCTAGTCAATTTCTTGAGTTCTGCTGCTAAGTTCCTGATAAGGGAGTCTTTCTCATCAGACTCAGGTGCAATTGAGATTGGTTGAGTGTAGTGGGGTACAATATCCACATAAATAGGAGTGTTGTGGAGATGGTCATTGGAGGTGTTCAGTGGCTCGGGAATGAGTAGTGGAGTGTTATTTGGAGTGTAGAATGCGTTGTAGTGTTGGGTATGAGTGGGTTGTATATGTGGCTGTGGGGTGTTTTGTGGAGGTGCGAGATTTTGGGTGTTGACATTAGGAGCGGTGAGGGAAAATGATAGGTTCGCCAGATTCCTAACCTGATCTATCTCTTCTCGGAATTTCAACAACTTTTGCTCCAGTTGAGTAGCAGTTTCCTCACCAACCGGGGTACCCTGAGGAATCTCAATCTCCTTTCTGGCGCTTGTGTCTCCCATTCTACCTTTGTTCTTGTTCCGGGTAGGACTCGGAGGAGGAGGAGGTGGAGGGCCCTTGGATCTTGTGGAGTATGCTGATGGTGCTAGAATTCACGAACTAACCTTTGGGGTGGGCAGTAAAAAATAAAAGAAAAACAAAAAGGTAACAAGTTAGTGCGGGTAATGAGGAAAATATTGCAGTATTTAAACACATTGTGCAGGAATATAAATCACGTCCTAATTTTAGTGCCTCGTTGTGCCCGTGGTAGGCCTATCGACAAATAGTTTTGGAGAACTTATAATGCTAAATGCCTCATTTTATTGATAAAAATAAGGCGAATCCAAAATGACTCTAAATAACAGAAAGTAAATGTCACTAGTGTCCATTGGCCTCATTACATCATTAAGTCAAAATAAAGGACTCCTAACTACTTGGTCCTAGAAGGACCTTCCCCAGATTTTGCATCCTTGTCTCCATCGAACAGCTCCACCAACTCGCGTAGTCCTATCAGTAAGTAGGCTCGGGCCAGATGTCCGCCTGCATTTCCTTCAGTGTTTTGGTAGTCTTCGATCCTTTTGATGAACTTTTCTTCTAGCTGTACTAGACCCCGCTCCAAATAACCTATTCGGTTGTTGACGCTGACAGCCATTTCTTTCCGCTCCTCGATCAATTTCTGATGGGCATCTTGTATTTCCCGATGCTCACTTTCACACTCTCGAATTCTCTTGCGCAGTTAATTATACTTAACCCGTGCTTCAGCGTGCTCGTCAATAATTCTGTGACCTCGAACGAATTTCGACTGACCCATGCCATTGTCTTCTAACCAACCCGAATAATGCGGCACACAACCGGCATGGTACCTGTCTGGATCAATGGATTCTTTCCCCAAAATGATTTTGCAATGCCACAAATGCTGAGCTTGGCACCTGTGAGGGCTATCGTCGTCCTAGAAATCGGCCCTGAAGTGACTCATTTTATCGACCCTTGGTATGATTTATTTTCTTATAGCTTGCCTCATGGCTCGGAGAGGAACGTAAGGATGAGTCCCTCTCAAACCAATTAGTATGAGAAATGGCGCATCTCAGGATCAAACAATGAATTCATCCATGGAGAACCACTCAAACATCCATTGTACCTGGTCTTCTTTTAGATTTTCGAACAATTCTACCCATCCTCTGGCGTCCTCCGACTGAGCGAACATTTTAGGCATATAATTCATATGCCTTGGATGATGGAAGGCGATATGATCATCCCAATCTCTGTGTAGGATATATTGTCAGTATTCCCCTTTCTGGAGGTGTTCCATGAGCCAAAGCTGAAATAATAAGTTGCAACCCTCAAAATGACGGCCTTGTTATTGACATTTGTTCAGGGCGCGGTATATCTCAGCGACGATCATGGGTACTATGCTGAAAGTTTGCCCACCAATCCCTTCCATCAAAGTTTTAGTTACCATGGCTAGTCTGACATGGATCCTAGCCTTCTTGATAGGGAATATGATCATCCCCAAAAAGCAAAACATGAAAATGAAGACCCTTCTATGGACATGTCCCAATGAGGTAAGGGCAAACTCATCTGTAGGTGCGGTATGACTTGCTATGGCCGTAGCACTCATATAGATAGTCAAATGGGATATAGGAGTCTTTCAAACATGTTAGGTCTGGGTTTTTATTTAGTCCCATCATCTTAAGGAAACCCCTTCCTTTGCGATTTTCTGGCATAAGCAAACCCGGCGTCTCCCAAGAATTCCAGCTAAACCCCCTATTTCTTCAAGTAAAGGAGTTATTTCAAGATCACCAAAGAGGAACACAGACTTGTCACTATCGCAGAACAATGTTGCAGCCTCTATGATTCTGTTGTTAGGCTGAACCTCTAGGAAAGAAGGCAGATTCCCTAAGTACTTGCGGACGAGTGTTTGATCACTAGAATGGAGGTCGTTCCACCAGTTCAGCAGCCTTGGATGAATGTTGGTTACCATGCCAATTCTGGGGATCTCGTGCCTCATTTCTTGCAAAACAGAGTGTTAGTCCCTTACCCCTACCAGAATCGACTATTTAAATCAATAATTAGCATAACAAGAACTTAATTTCTCCAAATAAATGCACAAAACATGGAGGCGTCCGTTTGGATTTCAAGGAAACCCGGTGGACTTTGGACAAGGCTATCTTAATGAGTCATTATGTGGACAACATAACTGACTCGACTAGGTTGGACCATGATTCATGTACAATTTAAATGGAATAAGGTTTCTGTTTGGGGTATTAGACAGGTACCCTTGAGCGGAAAAATCAAGAGCGAAAGGCACGAAACCGTCGACTGCACCACTGATCGACTGGTTTTACCGCAAATATGCCTTTGCCAAATTTAGGGGGTGATAGTATTGGAAGCGCGCAACTACTCATTATAAGCGTTTCTATAGTATTTGTTTGGCGTGAGTGGAATATGATGTTGAAGATGCAGTTTACAAGAATGAAACATATTGACATGTATTGTCATGTTCATGCAATAAAGTTTACAATAATTGCTCAAAATTACAATAGCATTGACGGGGAACCAGTAAATAAAAGTAATTAAAGAAAAGAAACAAAATAAACAATTCAGTTTCAAATAGAGGCATTAGACAAAAGTAATAAAGAAAGCCGTAAAGTCACATATAGCATGCAATGGTAAAAGCCTAAAGAGTTCCCCAGCAGAGTCGCCATGCTGTCGACGCCCCCTTTTTCCTCGCGGAATCGGGTTCACGACATTCGGGAAGACAACTCTTATCCCGTTTGGGAATTGGGTTTTTGGAGTTTGGAGAATCTCCACCTAATGATTATAGTGCATTAGGACACTTTTAGAAGAATTAAAGATGCAGACCTGAGTTTTGGGTAAGGGCTTGAAATTATCTCGAGGGGAAGGTTTTAGGCACCCCTCAAGATACACTAGTGTGGTTCCCGGCCATGCTACAATTGTGACTTTAAATGCAATTGCGAATAAACTAACAAGTATAACAGGAAGCACAAAAAGGTTAAAAGAAGTGCAGAAATTCAGAAAGGGAGCAGTTTAGTTGTAAAAGAAATGTGCAAGTAGAGGGAAGAAGTCAAGCAATTAGTGCAAGCAAACCAAAAATCGTGTGAGAAACAGAAGTTGAAAGTGCAATGGCTTTTAAAGTTCAAAAAAAAATTGTTAAAACTAATAAAAGGAGAGGGGAGTCCTAAGTTTATACATTACATGGATCATTCGCACAACACTAGTACCCAATTGTACACATAGTGTTATCGTGTAATCATCATCTCCATGTCTACCCTTTCCACCCCGTTAAGGTATTAAAGTGCGAAACGGTATCGTTTACTTATCGCATGCTAATAACTGTCCCAATACTATCAGTCGTGGGGTATTAGGACTTCTAATCCTAAAAGGAAAGAAAGGGATGGAGGACTTTGTGGAGTTTAAAGGATAAAATTCTAGCTCGACATTCAAAACAAGTATCAAATAAAGGGAAGAATAAACAAGCAAATAAGGGTCAAACAAACCCCCCAGAAATCAAATAATCATATAGTTTAGTATGCCTTCACAAATGCTGATTTGGTCTTAGATTAAAATTAAGCAGTGAGCGGACTAGTTCAACACATATATTTGGACAAAAGTCTCCATTAGGCAACTCGGATATAGTTGTCAGAGATTAAGGCACTGAATTAATCGCGAGTTGATTTAAGAAAGTACTGATTTTAGATGATGATTATGCAGAAGGGTTTTGAAGAAAAAAGGTATGCTGCAGACGTTTAGAGACTAGTCCAAAAGGGAAAACAAGCTGCCTAATAGTGGTTAAACACAAAAAAAAAAGAAAAGTTTTGAAAATTCCAGAAGGGACAGAGTTATCTAAAGAAAAGAGTGAGTTGCAGAACTGATTTAATACGATGAATTCGAAAGACAGGAATTGAGTTGGAAAACACGTTTGGGCAGAATATTAGAAAGAAGAAATTTTAGAAAAGATATGCCAGTTAAAGAAATAGATTTTTAGGGAAAAGTGCACGCTGATTTGAAACAAGTTTTATTAGAGACTACGTTTTGGAAAACATGTACTGACTTAGGCCTGTAAGAAACGACTAATCAATTGCTACTGCTGTTAAAAAGGCTAAGCGAGTTTGATTCAAAAGAAGCTCCTATGGACATGATATCTACAAGTTATTGATTACCGAACCTGTTAATAAAATTGTGGACGAATGCTTGTTTATTAATCCTAAAGTTTGCCTAATGTCATGCGTATGCACATCCTATAGGCATGATATCTATAAATTTGTAGAGAATTAACTCCTATAGGTAGGATTTCTATATGCATAATTGCAGAAAGTGAGCGTTAAGTTCTATAGACATGCTTTCTATGTGATTAAAATGGTCCTATAGGTAAGATCTCTAGATGGTTAAATAATAAAGTCCTAAGATCATGAATTATACCCTTTTGATGCAACAAAGTAAAGACCCCTCCCACATCTCTTTACTATACTCCTCGAGTTTATACAAGTTATTACAAACCAGGAATATAGAAAAAATACATCAGAAGCTAACAGCTAGATTCGAGCAGCCTAACTCAACCTTAATGTCTAATAATATGCGATTGAGCCATTTCCGGGATCCAGATTTCTAAAGCCTTCTCTTTATCCAGGTTGTTTCAAAGTTCCAAGGAATCTTAGGGATTCCCGGCATTGCTTACACCCAAGATACCATTAGAATAGAAAATAGTGTAGTGTGGAAGAGCCATCTCTCAGGCATCCAAGTTCAGAGGGAGCTTAGGGGGTCCCAAAGCATGGCTTGCAAGAGAGGGGCAGAACATAATAGCTAAGAGTAAGTGCAAAGTGAAAGGGGAATTGGGTAGCCATGACAGGTGGTGGTCATACCTAGCCACAAAGTAAGCTGGCACACCCCTGTCACCTGCTTAGTCAAACACATTAAGAGCAAACCTTTGAAGGTCAGACCAGGGTCTGTACAGTGATTAGGACACTGCCAGACCTAACTCTAAAGCTCAAAAACACATAAAGGGGGAAGGTAATGAGAACTGATTGAGTTTGGGATTCAAAGAATCCAATCCAGAATCATGGACAACAATATTAGAGTGTTGTCATGCCCTGAACCATAACTCACATATAAAGGGGTATGAGGGTTTGGGATTCATAAAGTATCAAATTCATGAAAAGAAACTGACAGGGTGCATACATAATTTAAATACTGAATTACGAAGGAGAGGGGGAACATGTTACAATATGCTAGAAACAAATGTCAACAAAAAGAATTGGACAGAAGTGGGAAGAAGTAAACACATTGTGGTGGAAGCATGTAAACTAACTGAGACATACCAGTAGAGAAGCAAAAGAGTGCAGGAGAAAGCAAAGAAAACAAGTCCACAGCAACACAAGTAAAAGAGAGAGAGTTTTTAAGTGAGAGTGACTTGTGAACTCAGATTGCATTCTGTGTTCGTGTGCATTCAAAGAGAAGGGAGGAGAGTATTTATAGTTTGAAATCAGGCAGAGAACAAGGTAAGAAAATAACCATGCATCAATTAGAATCAATCAGCAGCAAAAAATCCCTTTAATCGTGTGAAGACCCAAAGGGTCATCACCTGTTTCCTCCTTCGTTTCGTGCTTCCGAGGCCTTGAAAACATCACTTATAGTTGCCTCGATTTGCGTGCGTAGTCTGGGCGCGTAGCCAAAAAGCTTTTATGTTGAAATATGTAAATTCTGTGAAAAATTTGAAGAATTTTGATATTAATATGATTAAAGTTGACTTTGGTCAACGTTTTTGGTAAACAGACCCGGACTTGTGATTTGACGGTCCGGGACGGTCCGTAGAAAAATATGGGACTCGTGCATGTGCCCGGAGTTGAAATCCGAGGTCTAGAACCCGAGTAAAAGTAATTTTCTGTTAAATTATTTTTCTGAAATTATTAAGGATAATGGAAATGAATATTGATTAAAAGACTATGGTATCCGGCTCGTATTTTGGTTCTGATGCCCGGTACAGGTCTTAAATATGTGTTAAGCGGTTTCTATGAAGTTTGGTCGAAATCGGACGTCGTTTGACGTGTTTCGGACTATAAGTTCCAAGCTTGAAAGTTTAGAAGAAAAATGATGATTTTGAGGCTTGATTCATCGATTTTGATGTTGTTTTGGCGATTTGATCACTCGAGTAAGTTCGTATGATGTTATTGAGTTAGTGTGTGTGATTGGTTAGGAGCCCTGAGCGCTCGGGAGTGAATTGGAGGTGGTTCGAGGTGTTTTTACACTTAGGGAAGTAGCAGACGTTGCTGCATTTTTGCACAGTCATTTTGTATTTCGCGAACGCGGCCCCAGGATCGCGTTCGCAGTGCTTTGGTGTTCCCCTTCTTCGCGTTCGCACTCTCTGTTCCGCGTTCGTGGTGCCTTGGATTTCCCCTCTATCGCGTCCGCATAACTTCTCTTGCGTTTGCGTAAGTCAGCGACCCTCTTCAGTGCATTCGCGTAAGGCCTCACGCGTTCGCGTAGGCCATCTTTTGGACCCCAGTATTTTTCCTCTTCGCATTCGCACTTCTCGACTCGCGAACGCGATGGTTGTCAACTTGTGCCCTTCGCGAACGGGACCCTACTGTCGCGAACACGTAGGGTAATTTAGCCCAGTGATTTTTTTTAAGTTTTCAGAAACAGTATATTTGGGATTCTTCCATTATTTCCACACGAGCTCTTTTCCTTCACCCTCCATAGACAAGTTTGAAGAACCTCTTCCTCCATAACTTCATAGGTAAGTGTTCCTAACTTCATTCCCTCTTAATTTCTTCAACTAATCACTAATTTCCTAGCCTTAAATCATGAATTCAAAGTAGAAATTAGGGGTTTTGGTAGAGTTAGGGTTATGGTAATTTTGGATGATTCAACCTCAATTTGGGGTCGAATCTTAAAACAAATTATATATTTGAACTCGTGGGGTTATGGGTGACTAGGTTTTGGTCCGAGCCTCGTGTTTGGACCATGTGGGCCCGGTGTCGAATTTTGAAATTTTTGAAAGAATGCTAGGAAATTAATATCTAGTCTATGGGATGTTGCCATTGAGCCTTTATTGGTATTATTGAATTAATTATGCCTAGATATCATTGTTTCGGAGTCGAATTGTAGAGGGAAGGCGGTATTTGAGGATTGATTGCTATTCTTTGGACCGAGGTAAGTGTTTGATCTAACTTTGACTTGAGGGAATAGGATTAGAGTATTATTTGCTAATTGATAAATGTTGAGTATGGTGTATAGGCATGGTGACGAGTATCTATACACCGGTGTCTAGCATGACCGTGAGTCCTTATTTGTGCTTATTTGGGATTCGATAGTGACCCTTCCTTGTAAATTGATGGTTTCTATATGATATGAGAAGAATGAGAAGGAAATGTGATTTGTAAACTCCTTGGAGCGTTGACTCGATTTTTGACTTGATTATAAAGTAAGAAATGAACATAATAGAAAGAGATGTGATTATTCCCTTGCCGGGACGTTTTGAGTATCTTGATTATCTTGCTTGCCGGGATTGTTTGAACATATTGTTGTTGCTCCCTTGCAGGGATTTAGTTGTTTTTCTTTGTTCTCCCTTGCCGGGATATTTAATATTGTGTGTCTATTTCCCCGCCCATCTTGCTTGTGATTGTTTTTTGGGTGAGGAAGAGTTATTTTGCACGAAGGGTCATTCCGTGCCATGCTTGATTATTTATGCACGAAGGAACATTCCGTGCCATGTTTGATTAATTATGCACGAAGGGACATTCCGTGCCATGTTTTGATTATTTATGCACGAAGGAACATTCCGTGCCATGTTTTGATTATTTATGCACGAAGGAACATTCCAAGCCATGTGTTGGTTATATTAGCACGAAGGGTCATTCCGTGCCATGTTTGATTATTTATGCACGAAGGAACATTCCGTGCCATGTTTGATTATTTATGCACGAAGGAACATTCCGTGCCATGTTTGATTATTTATGCACGAAGGAACATTCCTTGCTATGTTTCATTATTTATGCACGAAGGAACATTACGTGCCATGTTTTGATTATTTATGCACGAAGGAACATTCCGTGCCATGTTTTGATTATTTATGCACGAAGGAACGTTCCAAGCCATGTCTTGATTATATTAGCATGAAGGGTCATTCCGTGCCATGATATGAGAGTTATGGGAGGAAAAGCACGAAGGTTGATGCCGTGCACTTTATTTGATTGCTTATGGTGAGAATGAGAGTAAAAACACGAAGGTTGATACCGTGCAACTGTTGATTTTCTTGCTCTCATTAATTATTGTTATTGCCCTATTTCTTACTTAAATTGTTGACTTTATATCCAGACTGTACTCCCCCATAGTCTGTTTCCCTCCCTCTTAACTGTTTAATTTCTTTATTCTTTCCTTTGTTGCATATATATATATAGTGAACTGCACATGTTGATTTGGTAGTCCTGTCTAGCCTCGTCACTACTTCGCTGGGGTTAGACCAGACACTTACCAGCACATGGGGTCGGTTCTGCTGATGCTACACTTCTGTGCTTTTTGCACAGATCGCGGTACCGAAGCGACTTTTGGATCACAGTAGTAGCACTGAGCGGGAGCTGATTTCAGTCCAGGGACTTAAAAGGTAGCCTAGCTGGCGTTCGTAGGCCGAAGTCCCTTTCTATATTTTGTGTTTGTTTTTATTGTACTGAGACAGACATTATGTATTTACTATTCTGACTTGTTTGTAGCACTCTTTAGAGGTTCGTGAGATAGCGACTCCAGTCTTGGGTAGTTAAATGTTAAACTTCCGCATTTTGGATTTTCAGTTATCCATGTTTTAAAAGACTTCCGCATTTATTTAAAGGCTCGTTATTTTATTATTGTTATGTTGTTAGCCGAAGTTGTTTAGATGTTTGGCTTGCCTAGCTCCAACAGTAGGCGCCATCACGACCCCCGATGGTGGGAAATTCGGGTCGTGACAAGTTGAGGAATTCAAATTTGAACGGCAAAGGGCAAGAGTTATTTAAGGAAGGAGATCAAGTAAGCATATTGTGCATATAGCATACACATAAAGGGTAAATACATAGGGGTTTTAATTAAGGAAACAATCTTTAAAACATCGGTCAGCTTAAATAAGGCAAGAACACGGTAAATCAATTAACACATAGTAAATCAGGGAATCAAGGATTCAAAAATCAACAATGAACCCAGCCAGAAATAGGGGAGTCGAAAGGCTAAAGAAACTTCTCAAATCAGTCAAGGAAAGAATCAATCAACCTTACACAAGGAAGCCTGAAATTAGTCTAAGATTGAAAGTTATTTTAGAGGGACAACTAGCATATATAAAGAGTGAACAACATCAGGCATGTGAGGTTAAATCACAGCAAAGAGAAATAGTAGTGTTAGTGAAGCATGATAGTAAAAAAAAAAAGAATCAAAAGCATGCTAAAGAGTGAAGCAAACGACCATTCAGGGAGTATAGTTTATTCCAAAGATTGCAGGAAAACAAAAATTTCATAAGGAACAACGGTTAAACAAGAAAGACTTTGAATCTAGTCGAGCAACTTCAAACAGACGAAGCAGTTTTCAGAAGCTCGAACAGGTCCAAAGAATTAGGGCTTTGAAGACGATCACATTTAGAGATGATAAACAAACAGATCACGTAGCAAATAACCTCAGGACTCGACTGAACCCCAAATTTAGGGCTTTTGCCATCAATCGAGTGTAGAGGCGAAAGACAAGTAATCAAGCAAACATTATCATGAAAGCATTCAAAAACCTCAATAGAGACACAGTAAAAGGGGAAACACACAAAACACAGTAAAAGCACAACATAATGAACACGGTAGGTGAACCACATGATATAACATGTTAAGAAATCAGGAAAGGCTTTAAAATAATAGAAGGAAACCCTAAATCGAAAATGATAAAGGTTTTGAAAATAGGGTTTTGAAGAAAATCTCGGAAAAGTGCTCAGAAGCTCAAAGAGAACATAGATCTACAATGGATCTAAAAGAATTAGAAGAACCTCGAAGGTTTAGGGTTTCAGAAGAAACCCAAAATAGTGAGAAAGGCTTGGAAAATCACGATCTAAGCAGGAGATGTCAAGTCCAAGATTGAACAGCCATGGCTGGCTGGAGCAAGGTTGGAGACAGGCCAAAGAACTCGAATCGAACAGGGTCTGGGCCAAGCCTATCCAAGGTCTGGTCCGGAAACCAAGATAGTCGAGCACTTGAGAGCCTTAGGAGGTTGGTACATGCCGTTAATAGCTTTGGAGGCCATAGATTCAGGTTACTTTAGGTAGTAATCGGAGGGAGGCGGCTAGGGTTTGTTGAGAGAGCTCGAGAGATGAGAGTGTTTGAAGGCGGCGGATTGGGGAAAATGGGATAGGGTTAGGGTGTTGTTGGGATTTAATTAAGGAAAGGGGGAATCTGGGCCGTTGATCAAAACTATCAACAGCTTCGATTAAAAGGGACACGGGCCGGTTTGGTTAATTGGGTGTTGGGTCGGGTGGATTAGGAAATCGAGTTAGGGAATTGGGTTCAATTTGGGGCTGAGATTGGGGCCCAATTCCGGTTAAAATTGAAATGCAAAAAGGGCTAACTTTTAAATACCCACTTTTCCCTTGTTTAATTTATAAATATAGCAAAATATTTTCTGGATGTAAACCAAATATGCTAAAATGATTAATAATACATAATTATCAAATTAAAAATACTGGAGTCAATTTTATAAATATAATTACAATTAAATCCTAAAAGGGGATAATATTGCAATTATGTGCAATTTAGTTTTAAAAATACTAAATAAATTTGTAAAAAATATGCAAAAATCATGTTAGCCATATTTTGGTGTAAATATGAGAATAAAAAATAGGTTTTCCACCAAAATAATAACTTTGGAAATAATTATTGGATTTTATGGTAGAAAAATAGGCAATAAATTGGTTTAAAAATCATTAAAAATTTGGTAAAGTACCAAAACTCTTGGGTGTGCTCATATATGCACATATATGTTATTTTGAAAGTATTTTGGGTATAAAAAATACTTAGGGAAAAATTGGGTATCAACATGGGGCAGTGCTGTATCGCGAATACGTGGACCAGGTTGCGTTCCCGTTCGCGTAGAAGAAATAAGGCGGCAGGGGATTTTAAATGTTTCTCTACACGGCCGCGTGAAGCCGACCGCGATCACGTAAGTCTGAGGGAGCTAAGCATCGCGTTCGCGGATGGGGTTCCGAGTTCGCGTAGAGTAAATCTGAGGCACGTGGGTTTTTGTTCTTCGCGATCACGACTGGTCTTCCGCGATCGCGATTAAGGGAAAAGCTGGGCAGAATATAAAATTTCAAAACAAGGGTTTCGCCATTTTTGAAAAAACTTAAGCTTAGGAGCTTGGATTTGAGCGAGATTTTGAGGGATTTTCAGAGATATCAATTGGGTAACGATTCTTAACTCCTTTTTGCTTGTAACCCATTAATCTAAATATGAATTCATCCTTTAATTTTGGAATTTGTATGAAAATTTGGGAAAAAGTTCTTAGACCAAGAAATTGAGTTTTGATTGGGAATTTGACATTGGATTAGGATAATTTTGACATGGTTAGATTCGTGCGAATGTGAGGATTCTGGAAATTTAAATTTTACCTGATTTCGAGACATGGGCCCGAGGGGCATTTTGGTTATTTTACCTAATTTCGCATATTACCTTAGAATTTAATTGTAGAATCAGTCGCTTGAAGTGTTATTTATATTATGAAATTGAATTCAATAGATTTGGCCATTTGGAGTCGAGCACTCGTGGCAAGAACGTGGTCTCGGGTTGATTTTTGAGCCGGTTCTAGGTAAGTGGCTTTTCTATCCTTGTGTGGGGGACCTTCCCCTTAGGATTTGGTATATTTGGTATTGAAATGCCTTGTACATGAGGTGACGAATGCGTACTTGTGCAGATTGTTTGTATCCAGTTTTATTTAAGTATTTATTAGTATGTTTCCTTCCCTGCTTTTATTACTTGTTCTATTAAGCCTATTGTTAGCTTAGGAAAGCATGTCTAATTGATCTAATTACTCTAATTGTTCAACTTTCTTACCTGAATTCTGTGCAGCATGTGGACGAGGCCTACCCTGCACTACTATTGAGTAGCGAGAGAGGGTCGAAGCAACTTTTACCCGATTTAGTGTCGGGATCAATTTTCACAGAGAGCTAGAAATTGGAGTCGAGTATTTATCTAATTTAGAGTCGTGTATGTGTTCCAAATTGCACTTCTAAATTTTTTTAGGTTTTAACTATTATTCTACTATTATCAACTACAATGCTAAATTAAACTAGAATAAGCTAAGAGTAAACTATTGCAAGTTGTTCAAATAATTAAAGAGCATTAGGTTAGTGACTTTCACCTAGGTGGTCAATTGATGGAATCTTGAGTCTAAAACTAGATTGACACATTTGGGGAGTATGATATAATCGTTGCTCGATTCTACTCACTCTATAACTCTCGGTAGTTTGAGTGATTTTTCCCGAATTGAATTCCTCAAGACCAATTGGGTATGTGAATTTGCACAAGCAATTGAGGATCAAGTCGGGTATTACGATATCTCGATTTCACCCTTTAATTGGGGCTATCAATTCTCTTGAGTACGTCCCAATTCCTTGTTGGACTAATTCTAGAGACTTAGGCTCTCTTTAACAAGAAGAGAAAAAGTCAACTAAACACAAACTAGTATTTGCAACCACTATTTTAGCAATTAAACATGGAATTAGCCAAAATATCAAACACCCATAGTCAATCAAGCTCTAAAATACAAGACCCATCAATTACCCACACTTGGGTTGAATTACAACTCTAGCTGATGGGTCTAGTTACTCATAATTGGAAAAGAAAACAAAGAAATAGATGAATAACAACTCATATTAACTAATTGCTAAGATAAACTAGAAGATTCAATGTTGAAATGAAGATTAAATTACCCAAAATAGCTAAAGAAACGGAAGTCACGAGCGCAACTTAATAAAAATCTATCTGCCTAAACTAAAAATGAAAAGAAGCTTTTTATACTAAGTTGAAAAATCTGGACAAAAATACCCCTGTGGGGTTAGTGCGGACCGCACAAAATCACATGCGGCCACACTAGGGCTCTTGACATAAAATTCTAGCTCTCTGAGCTCAGGCAATGCGAACCGCATAGAATTGAGTGCGGCCGCAATGGCTTCTAGTGCGGTCTGCATGAAAAGGAGTGCGGACCGCATTGGCTTCAATCTCCAAAACTGGCACCTCTCTGATCTTTTGTTCTGCGGACTGCACTAGATCGAGTTCGGCCGTAGTGACTCCAATATGGATCGTATTAAATCTCATGCGACCGCATTGCCTATCGGCCTAAAAATCACCTTATCTGAATCTCACTTGTGCGGACCGCACAGAATGGTGTGTAGCCGATGTCACACCTCCTTTTTTTCATATACCCCCGTTTAGAGGGTACAAGAAAGGGAATTCTTCAAATTAAAGCACAATCGAAACGGGATTTATTTATTAAAAGATTCAGAGTCGCCACTTGGGAGATTTATGGTGTCCCGAGTCACCGGTTCAAATCCCGAATCGAGGAAAAGGTTGACTCTGTTTAACAGTCCGCGAACCAGAAATCCGAGTAAGGAATTCTGTTAACCCGGGAGAAGGTGTTAGGCACTCCCGAGTTCCATGGTTCTATCATGGTCGCTCAACTGTTATAATTGGCCTATTATCTGATTTTAATACATGTTTTAACCTATGTGCATTTTAACTTTTGACCGCTTTTATTCAATTATTTTTTTAGGAAGATTTCAACGTTATTTAAAACATGTCTTGAACCGTGCCACATAAATGCACCCGCGATCTTTGACACGTTTTATCTAACATTGCTGAGATTTGGATTTGGGACACATAAATGTGTACCAGAGTTTAGGAAGGTATTATTATTAAATGATGCACCTAAAGCAACTACGAGTTAGCAACTTTACAAGGGTCATGGAAATTTGCTAAATTGCACGCCCCGAGCTCTAAGGATTTTAAATGAAGTAATTAAATGAGGGCCACGCATTTGAGATTTTTATTCAGCGCGGCGCACCTCAATTTAATTAAAGGGAAAAGCATTTAACTACAGATGACCATATTTAATACTAATTCGAAGTTAAGTGTTGCAACTACGTCATGGGAACCGTACCCGTAATCACGATTTATTCCTTTACGTTCCTGAAGTTTACTTACACATCGCCGGCCTAAACATGCTACTAGCGAATCGAGCAAGTAAAATAAAATAGTTAAAAATGATAAACGCAATACTTCCATCATCCTTTTAACTACCTGAATCAATTCAGACCCGTATATCAAGCAACATAATGCCATATCAATGTTCCAAAGGTGTAATGATTTGTCCTAATTAAAGATCCTTAAAATAGCTCAATCAAGCAAATTGATATGTGCTGCCATCGAATTTCCAGAAATTAACTTAATTTATACACAACTAATTCGCTTCAGTCACACCATGCAATTAACAATGAAACAACCATTCAACGTTCTTAATCATACTTAACTTTCGAAGCCAAATGAGAACCAGTAAAGAAAATCCCAAATGAGCCTTTCAAATTAAAACCCCAAAGCCTATGCTTCAGTAGACCATTTGTAGACTCTAACTCACGAACCTAACCTACCAGCAATAGAATTCAGAGGGATCTAAACTTGGACCAAGATAAATAGATTCAGAGAACAGTTAAAGATCCAAACACATGAAGGAAAGGAAAATATGTTTTAAAGGAAACTAGAACAATCCAACCAGCATATCAAAACAAACCTATAAGATCATATACTATCTTGGAAACCAACCATCCCCTATTTCATGAAATAGAATATTACATGATCTTTCAAATAGCAAAACTTAAAACTGGATAAAACTCAACGTGATAGTTTCTGATTTCAGACCTAAGGATGTCAACCTTAAAATGAATTCAATCAATTTACACAACAATACTGGTTTCATCAGGCCAGAATAGACCTGAAATATACACAAACATGCTGAAATTTACACTGCACTAATTCTCTAACACTTATACATGGGATCCGACAGTTTAACTTCATTTTAACAAAGAAAATGGAATAGAATACTTGGCCAATATCATGACAGAAATCTAAAACTGCAGTAAACAACATTAAACAACTCATATGAGCCTATTTAAATTGATCATTAAAAAACAAACAAAATCAGCTACATCTTCAACCAAACTCCATACTTTTCATATATGAAACCACGCTTATAAACTCACTTGACAGTCAATGGTTCAGAGGCATACATGTAAAAGCAAAGAAAATAGGACAAACAAAGTTAACAACAACAATAGAGTTGGCCTAGAACCAACCAAGGAATACCAGTTTTGAAACAATTTTGAACCAGTAAAAGTATCAGTGATGCCTAACAGTTGATAGAATAACTAGGACTGGAACCAAACTTTTGACCATCAACCATACTCAACTCATTTTAGCCACTGATTCTTCAAAGGTTTATTTCTCAAAATAAAAGCCTCAAGAATCACAAATTTTCTTCAACGGAGCAGTAGTTTCAACTGTTTCAGAGTGTTTTCTATCTCTATCTCTTCTCACAGACTATTTCCAGCTTTCCAAATCTCTCTTAAACTTAAGACTCTAATAATTTTCAGATTGTTTTCTCTATGGGTATTCTTGTGTATTCTTAGTGAATCTCTCTCTATGAATTCTCTCAGATTGTATTTATGTTCTTTCTTCTTCTGATTTCCTTTTCTATGTCTATGTGTATCTCAATATTTTTTTTCTCTAAACTACAGCATTTTCTTTTCAGTATTTCAGGGTATTTTATGAATTTTTCAGACTCTCCTCCTCTACCAAAATGGTCTCAATTCTCTCTATTTATACCTCAGCCCTTATACCTTTCCAGCCTTTTTTTCTCCTTTTTCTCTTTCCAGACTATATACCGTTTTTCATATGTATTCTCTTAACCTTTTAATTATTACCCCCATGTTATCTACTTTCCAACACCTAAAAGGCATTTAACAGGGTGTTAATTGCATTACTGATCCTCTTTTTATTAAATTAATCCTTAGACTGATCCTATCATCCATTAACAACTTCTTAAATTAATTATTGGGGCGCCTTAGGTTGAGGCTATCTGAATTAAAACCTACATGCTCATGTTATTAACCTCAACCTGGGCCTCTCAATCTAATTTTTAATCCCCCTCGGACTTTGATTTCCCATATTTCAATTCACAATCAGGTACCTCCTAATTTTAAGAAACCTAAGAAAATTAAACAAAATTTTCCACTAGGCAAACTAGAATCCTTAATACGCAATCAAACACAAAAAAGAAATAGCAAACGAAATAATTAATCTAATAAACAAGAATTTAACTAATATAAACTTGACTAAATGGGCAATCGACTAGAACAAAATCACCAATTAATCAGAAGAAACTAAACAAATTGAGCAAAATAGTAATGCGATTATTAAATAAGAACTAACGAAAAACCAATCAAATAGGTCTCAAACTCAAACGAAAATTTAGGGAAATTCCAAATAGGCAGAAGAAGAAAGAAGAAGAGAGACAACAACACAAGTTAATAAAAATGAAAACTAGAGACAGCCCTGAAAGAAATAGAACTCTCCAGCTAAACTCGAAATCAGGACTTGAATCCTCCAATTTGATCTCCAAATAACGTCACTCGCTTGTTCTTTATCATGAACAAGAGAGCATCGTTATTTTGAGACCGAATCGACTCTATCTCTTTTAGACTATTGTCTAGAAAATCTTTATATGAAGTCTGTCTTGGCTTTCTACAGTTTGAACCCTAGATTCGATATTTGAGCATTTGCGGTGAGATTCGGGGGAAACTGGTAAGGGTTTTGGGTAGAGGAAGGCAAGAGGGTTCTAGGGTGTTAAAATGGTGATGTTCTGAAGCGGCGCCGCTAATGGAGAATCTTGTGGCGGCGCTAGCATTTACGGTTTCGATTCAATATTCTACCAAATCCAGGAACTTTCGAATGAAGAGGGATTGGGATTCACGAAGAGGAAGTGTTGGTGGTTCAGGGGTGTAATTTTGGTGGCGTTTGGCCACCGTCTGCTGCCGTGAGCGATTTTCGGCGGGCGGAAAATAGTGACATTATAGGGAGGGGTCTCTGGAGAGATGAGATACGGGTGATAAGGGGGTTTTGCTAGGGTGGGGGTAAGGGTGTTTGAGTATATTAAACCAATAAATTAATTTCGGCCGTTGGATAATTAGAATCCAACGGCTCAGATAAACTCATAAAAATGAAACGGGGTCATTTGGTTTAGTTGGGTACTGGATTGATTTGGGGCGGGTCAGGCTTGTGTTGTGGGTGGGGTTTTGGACCATTCGATCAAACCACTCCGATGGCTTGGGTTATTATAACAAAACGACGTCGTTTGGGTCTTAGGTTGAGACGGACCGGGTAGGGGACGATACTGGGCCGGATTTGGATTGATTTTGGAGGGTTTTAGGGGAAATTCCTTTGGGCTTGGGGGATTTGGCACAAATTCGAGCTTAAAAACTAAATTCTTTTATTTTCTTGTCTTTTCTTTTCTTTTTTCTCTTTTAAAAATTAAAATCAACCCTAATTCTAATTTATAAAACCTAAAATTAACTTAAAAATGCTAATTAATTCTGATAATTAATTATCACATATTTAAATACCAAATCATACCATTTTGCCTTTAAATACCAAAAAATGCAAAAATACATTATTTTTTATGATTTTTTCATTTCTGTAAAATAAGTAATTTACTACTTAACTCAAGAGCTGGAAAATCAAATCTTAAATGCAAATGCAACCTATTTGTATATTTTTCCATTAATTTAGACAGAACAAACATGTATAGACAGATGCAAACAATAACGGGAAATACCACGATTCACAAAATTGCGCACAAGGAAAAATTATTTTATTTTGAATTCTTTGGGAGTAATTCGTGTGAGGCAAAAATCACATGCTCACAGCTGCCCCTCTTTGCCCGTAAACACGAAGAGTTTTCGTGCAAAGACAAAGTGAGCGAATACGAGCGATTTTTGCCCATTTGAACACTCCGTGTGAAGCATTTTTGAAAGATTTGACCGAACCATTGCTTCAAAGGTTTCCTACATATCCTTGGCTAAAAAGCAATCAGGTCAATGTAGTTCGAGAGTTTTGGTAGCTGGGACTGCCATGAAGCTGTGCTTTAACTGTTGTTGCTGCTGCTACTGATTGCTGACCTCCTTATTACACCATAACAAAATGAAGAAGCTAGACTAAGCTATAATCTATGATGTACAAAGATTTATTTTCAAACTTGATCTTGCAAATGTTGTTGCCTTATTGACTTGTATTTCCTCCGAAGTTCCTTTGTTGCTGACTTGAATTGTAGTCTGAGATGTTTTCCCTTGCCCCATGCGGGCTCCTGACTTCAAACCTTGAATGTATTCCTCTGCTATCCAGGCGGGCTCCTGACTTCAAAACTTGAAATGTATTCCTCTGCTATCCAGGCGGGCTTCTGACTTCAAAACTTGAAATGTATTCCTTTGTTATACAGGGTGGCTCCTAACTTCAAAACTTAAAATGTATTCCTTTGTTATACAGACGGGCTCCTGATTTCAAAACTTGAAATGTATTCCTCTGTTATACAGGCGGGCTCCTGAATTCAAAACTTGAAATGTATTCCTCTTTTATAGAGGCGAGCTCCTGACTTCAAAACTTGAAATGTATTACTTTTACCTTAAAACCCATGTTGCCTTCCATATTCTTCAGATAGATACCTGACTTCAACAAAATAGACAAAATGAAAGAAAATTTTCTGCCCCAGCTTGGTAGTTGCCTGGTGCTTGCCTTTTCTTACGGTGGGTTTCTCCATAACAACCGAGATTTTTACCCATGTTTCAATTAAAGAGAAATCTCATCAGTTTAAAATGTGGTGGTTGGTTGTGATACGCTTGTTGGGGATGGCTTTTTCTTCACTTCTTTCCGTACTCTGTTTTGTCCGACTGTCTTGAACTTGGTCGAGAATTTCCGACCTTCTGACTACTCCTTATTCACAAACTTCCCAACTATTTCTTTCCACTTCTAGTCTTCTTCTATGATCCCATATATTTCCCATGATAACTGATTTCCACTCGAAGACCTTGCATGTTTATTGATTAACCACTTTCTCTGTCATCCGTATCACTGAAATACCTTTTCTCCGTTCAGACCCAACATGTTCTATTTCTTGCATTTCTCATGAACCTGCATCTACCCAACCTTTGTGTCTCATATGATCCCCAAGAATATTGAGTGTTACCAACTTTAGCACGCATGTCGCTCTTTCCTGATTTAAACCACTGGCCTTGGCCTTGAGTTCTATAACCTTTGATTTCTGCTCGGAAATACCTTGCTTGTCACTGGTCCACCCTTTTTGTCAATCTTATCACAAAATATACCTTTGATCCATTCATCCAACCCCCTCCATCTGTTGCATTATCTATGAATTGATATGGACCCAACCTTTGTATTTTGCAGGGATTCCAAAGCATGTTGGTTGTTACCAGCTCAGTATGCTGGTTGTTCTTTCCTTACTTATGCCACTTTAATGTACTAGCCAGATTGCGTTTTGTACAATTGGAAAGCTGATGACAAATTTTGCAATTATTTCTCACTTGTTCTGACCAAACAGACTCAGGAAGAAGAAGTGGACAAGAAAAAGGAATATAGTGAAGGACAAAAGGAAGAAGATGGTTCCTAACAAGAAAAACTGCAAGGTAGAAACCTATCGGATGTGATACTAACTCTAATGACCGTGACATAAGCTTGCGGCCTATTCTATTAAGCAATTCCGATGTTCAGCTCTTGTCGTACCTTTTTTCGTGAAACGATACTTACATGCTCCGTACATCCAATTTGATTCACAATCCTTATTCGTCTTGAACTGCTTGAAGGGTTTTCACTATCAAGCCTCTCTCATTTTGGTCTTTCTCTTAACTTACAGTCGCCTCAAGGTGCCTGTGATGGTTTTCACCAATGAGACTCTCTCTTTTTTTTTTCTTTTATTCTTCTCAGCTTTCGTCGCCTTACAGTGCCCGTGAGGGTCTTCACCAATAAGACTCTCTCATTTTTATTATTTTTCTGCTTGGACTAGAGTGTTGCCCCTGTTATGAATCATCTTTATCTGCTCGACTTGGCATTTTTTGAAGACTAATTAGAAGGTCTTTCTTTGGACGGTAATGTGGGCTTTTGGATAGGGTTAGAAAGAAAGGGTATTAAAGGCTCAAAACAAATCAACATGGGTTCAAAATTACAACCTTCAGAACCAGATTTCTTTACAACAACCACAACTTCTGCCCCAGTTTCTTGCTTGGGGATCTTTTGATTTTTGTTTTACTATGACCGAGCCGTGAGGCTGCCTACTTATACTTAAAGGAATCAGGTCAAACGTAGTTCACATGACTACTTTTGTTGTTGCTATTTTTGTTTTTCTTTTCTTTTTCTTTTTCTTCTTTTTTTATTTACTTATTTTTCATGCTTGTGTTTCTGATCTTCGATGCTGATTCCAAAAGAGGGGTATGAAAGAAAAAAATAAGGCTCAAATGAGTAATGAAGGATAAAGTGTTTAGATAGCAGAACAAAATTCCTTCGTCATTCCAATCTTCAAAACATGCCAAGTTCAAACAACACAATTAAACAAACCAAGGAAAACACTTGTAACATCTTTTGATTGTACCAGACTTGATAACCATATCCACACATTCGCCTTTTGTCAATTTTAAGTACCGTTGGACAACACTCTTCGTTACCACGAATGACCCCTACCAATTTGAGGCAAACCTGCCATTAGCTTCAACCCGACGCGACATGATGTGTTTCAATAGGGTTTCTTTATGTTCTACCTGCCCCAGTTTCACATGGTTCGGGATCCAAATGATCTATTCTTATTTCTCTCAAATGCCCTATCATCTTCCCAATTACTTTATGACTGAATAACCTTTAAGATTAGGCCTACAATTACGCATGTATGTCATGTCACTAGAGTCGAGAGAAAATGAACTATAAAGAGGAAAGACCTAAACAAAAGAAAATGACTAGAAATAACAAAAAATAGAGAATTGCATTAGACAGACGGGGAAAGAGTTTGTACAACAAAACAAGCACAATAAATTGGGGTACAACCCTTAGAACAGACGTAGACAATACTAAATGAGATACTCCATCCAAAAAGGCTAGACAAAATGAAAGGATAAGAGGGTTTGACCACAAGACAATGTCCGGATTACAACCCTAAAAGTAACCCGAACAACATAAATGACCACAAAAGGAACCACCAAGACTCCTCCCTGGCTAACCAAGAAAAGAGCACCTTTCCAATCGACTAACTCACCATCTTAGCAACTAACTTTTGCATCAAGAGTACTGGGACCTTTGCATGTCTCCATCACATTGTTCTTAACGAACTCCCTTTCCAAATGAATCATGCCCAACATGTGTGTCTCATTTTGCACAAGCGATGGACTTTGGCTGATGTCTGCAGTATCTAAATTTGGTGCGACAATGTTGCCTGCATTAATAAGCTTCTGAATTGCATTCTTCAGATTCCAACACTTCTCTATGTCATGTCCCGAGGCTTCGAGCAATATTCGCACCTTTGGGAAAAGTCAAACTTCTTTGGAAGAGGGTTTGATATTTTTATCTGGATAGGCTTCAACATCACCGAACTCCTTAGCCTCCGGAAAATATTGGCGTATGACCCTTCCAATGGAGTGTAGGCTTTCTTCTTCCGCAACCTCTCATCCCTACATGCTTGATTGGGCCGAAAACCTGATCCAGAGGGTTTCTGGCAAGCTCGTGGGGGTAGATAAGAATTTTGTGGAGCCGGGTACCAGAAAAGTAGTGTATGACTCTGGGAGTTCTGTGGAGAGAAGTAGCATTGGGAAGGGTCATCTGGTGCATAAGGATATCCACGGGGACGGTGTCGGGGCTGGGAAGATTGATCAGGAGAACTCATCGGATCATCTTTTCTGCACCTTCCTTCCCCACCCAAGCTTGCTGGGATGTTCTGAATGTCTTTCGACCAACTCATGATTTTACCTGACTTGATTCCCTCTTCTACTAACTCCCCCATTCTTAACACCTCATCGAAAGGTCTACCCACGACCAGGATCAAGTGATTAATGTAGGTGGGCCCCTGGGCTTGTAGGAAAAGCTCAACCATTTCTTCTTCACCAATCAGGGTATTGACTCGAGCAGCTTGCTCCCTCCATCTGAGCCCAAACTCCTTAAAGCTTTCCTCCGGCTTCTTTTCCATCTTAGATATGGAGGAGCGGTCTGGGGTAACAGTTGATTTGCATTGAAAGTATCGGATAAAGTCTTGAGCCATGTCACCCAATGTAGGCCACTTATCAACATCTTGACGATTATGCCAGTCCAAAGCTGCCCCAGTTAGGCTCTTACAGAAATATGCCATCATCAAGTCATCTTTCTCTCCCACACTTCTCATTTCATTGAAATAAACCTTCTGGTGGGCTACCGGATCCCCAAACCCATCATACAAGCAGAATTTTGGTACTTTAAACCCCATGGGTAGGCGAATGTCAGAAGACACGGACGGTTCTTTGTAATCTACGATACCCTGATCCCTCATTCCTTGCTTATCCCTTAAGGACTGTTCTATGCTTTTCAGTTTCCTGGGTACCCCATCTAGCCCTTATCTTCCCATGAATTTTTTATTTTCAACATGAGGCTCATCCCGTGGGCCTTGCTTGTGCGAGTTGGGAACCTTGTGAGCAACCTCGGAGGGGTAATATTGGGCGTTATGAGCTTTGGGCGGGTATTCATTGTCAAAAATAGTGGGTGTGATTGGAGGGCACTTCTGGGAAAAGATAGTTGGACGACGAGTGGTGGAGCTACTAAGGTGGTTGGAAAAGTTGTGATAAGCGGGTAAATATGGAAAGTGTGGAGGATTGCCTGGCGTTGTGTCCGGAGTTTGGGTAAGGACAACGTCTAGGAAGCTGGGTGGTGGCGGGGGTGGTGCTTTCCCAGTAATCCATGCCTGATACATGTCTGCCACGTATTGTCTCAATATATTTACCTCTTCTACCAACCCGTTGTCATGTTCAACCAGCTGCTTTCGGGCATCGGTATCAACCCACTCAGTTTTGTTGTTCTCTGCCATTGTCTATTGCCTTTGTGTTGCAGGGAAGAGTTACTTTAAAACCACAAACCAACCACGTTTCTGGTATGAATATTAGAAAATGAAGCCATCATGTTAGCGTTAGGGCATTTAACATATAGGCAAATGCACATTAAGGATGCAATGTACCTAAGCAGTTATCCATTTCTATTATGCATTTGCTTCGGTTGCGTACGTCATTTCGGCTTTTCCTAATCATGACCTCTCCTTTTATTGTTACTCACTTTTTCTTTTATTTGATCCCTCTTTATTAATTTTTTTATGTTCCCTATTTCTTTTCTTCTTCTCTTAGTGGTGGTCGAATCTTATGGAGATTGCTTACGTATCATGTCCCCGCATGAATCTGACCGTGCATAGTTCTGGCGGATACGTGCAAAATGACTAATAATTAGATTTGGTTTTCAAAATTTCCATAAAAAATATGTTTATTACAACGACACCTTTTATTACAAGATTCATGGACTCTAAAAGATTCTAACATCAAAATGGCAATGAAGTCTAAAATAGACTAACAGACAAATACAATTTTTTTTAATTTAAAAATCATCACTGTTTCTCAAAAATTTTCATAAAAATATTCGGTTTTGTCAATACAGCCTTTCAGCACTTTCGAAGAAGATTTAAAGGTTGTGTTTGCTAACCGGCTAAATTTTTTTGAGAAATGACAAAAGACGGTTGTTCTCGCAAAAGTGGCCTTCCGGCGTCCTTCTGGGGACATTCGGCTATTTTGGACAAGAATGACATCACCTTACTTATGGCAAACCTATGATATTTATTTACCCCTAATTTTTAAAATAGTCGAACTCGATATAAGTTGCCTACGTATCCCACATCCGGTAAGAATGAAACTTACATAGTTCTGCCTGAGAAAACAAAAGCAAATATTTTGAAAACAGACTCTTTTTCTTATTTTTTTTACATAGGCAAATAAATAAACTATATATATATATATATATATTTTTTTTATTTATTTATTTATTTATTTATTTATTTATTTTTTTTTTTTTTGAAAACAAAACTCTTTTTTTCTCTCCTTTTTTTTCAGTGGCAAACAGAACAAACAATTTTTTGAAAATAAATTTTCTTTCCCCTTTTCACCTTTTTTCATTTTTCTCGATGTTTCGATACTATTTGGACATTGGTTTTTTTCAAAACAGGCGATTAGCTCTCTTCACCCTCACACTGCTATTTCTTTCCTTTTAAAAAAACCGATCAACATGCAAATCCAAAACAAATAAATGCACAAGTAGGATGCATCAGGATGGTCCATTATTCCGGGTACACCTTTCCTAGACGGACCCAACCTCTGTGTTGAGTCCCCTAAGTCAAAATGCATATGATGCCGATAAGCGTTCCTACTAGGGATCCGGCATGAGGCTGAGTTATTCTAGGTTCAAAATATGGGTATATGTTCTAGACTGTGTACCCAAGCAGACAACTTGAGTCGAGCAGGGGGCTATGTACCGGGAACCAAAAGGCCATCTGGCTTAGTAATTTGTCCGACCTCTTTCTTACTTTAACGTATGACGCTAATAGAATAGGGATTCTTGACCAGCGAGCACATACCCGAAGGTGAGAAGAGAAGGTATTCGTAGCAGTTTATATACAATTTAACAATATCAAAGGGGTAAAAGCAATATTTAGCACAATAGGCCTAAACATGTAAATAAAATCAGATAATAAATAAAGCCAATATAACAATTATTCCAAGCTCGAATTTCTAACCCTGAACCAGTAGTTCTGGGTTGCATCCCCCAGCAGAGTCGCCAGAGCTGTCACACCTCCTTTTTTCATACACCCCCGGGAAGAGGGTATAAGAAAGGGAGTTTTTTCAATTAAAGGACAATCAAAACGGAATTTATTTATTAAAATATTTAGAGTCGCCACTTGGGAGATTTATGGTGTCCCGAGTCACCGGTTCAAGTCTCGAATCGAGGAAAAGGTTGACTCTATTTAACAGTCCGCGAACCAGAAATCCGAGTAAGGAATTCTGTTAACCCGAAAGAAGGTGTTAGGCACTCCCGAGTTCCATGGTTCTATAATGGTCGCTCAACTATTATAATTAGCCTATTATCTGATTTTAGTACATATTTTAACCTATGTGCATTTTAACTTTTGACCGCTTTTATTCAATTATTTTTAGGAAGATTTCAATGTTATTTAAAACATATCTTGAACTGCGTCACATAAATGCACCCGCGATCTTTGACACGTTTTATCTAACATTGTTGAGATTTGGATTTGGGACACATAAATGTGCACCCGAGTTTTGGAAGGTATTATTATTAAATGATGCACCTAAAGCAACTACGCGTTAGCAACTTTGCGAGGGCCATGAAAATTTGCTAAATTGTATGCCTCGAGCTCTAAGGATTTTCAATAAAGTAATTAAATGAGGGCCACGCATTTGGAATTTTTATTCGGCGCGGCGCACCTCAATTTTATTAAAGGGAAAAACATTTAACTATAGATGGCCATATTTAATACTAATTCCAAGTTAAGTGTCGCAACTACATCATGGGAACCGTACCCGTAATCACAATTTATTCATTTACGCTTCTAAAGTTTACCTACACATTGCCGGCCTAAAAATGCTACTAACGAATCGAGCAAGTAAAATAAAATAGTTAAAAATGATAAATGCAATACTTCCATCATCCTTTTAACTACCTGAATCAATTTGGACCCGTATATCAAGCAACATAATGCCACATCAATGTTCCAACAATATAAAGATTTGTCCTAATTAAAGATCCTTAAAATAGCTCAATCAAGCAAATAGATATGTGCTGCCATCAAATTTCCAGGAATTAACTTAATTTATACACATCTAATTCGCTTCAGTCACACCATGCAATTAACAATGAAACAACCATTCAAAGTTCTTAATCATACTTAACTTTCGAAGCCAAATGAGAACCAGTAAAGAAAATCCCGAATGAGGCTTTCAAATTAAAACCCCAAAGCCTATGCTTCAGTAGACCATTTTTAGACTCTAACTCACGAACCTAACCTACCGACAATAGAATTCAGAGGATTTAAACTTGGACCAAGATAAATAGATTCAGAGAACAGTTAAAGATCCAAACACATGAAGGAAAGGAAAATATGTTTTAAAGGAAAGTAGAACAATCCAACCAACATATCCAAACAAACCTATAAGATCATATACTATCTTGGAAGCCAACCATTCCCTATTTCATGAAATAGAATACTACATGATCTTTCAAATAGCAAAACTTAAAACTGGATAAAACTGAACGTGATAGTTTCTGATTTCAGACCTAAGGATATCAACCAAAAAACGAATTCAAGCAATTTACGCAACAATACTGGTTTGATCAGGCAGAATAGACCTGAAATATACTCAAACCTGCTGAAATTTACACTGCACTAATTCTCTAACGCTTATACATGGGATCAGACAGTTTGACTTCATTTTAACAAAGCAAATGGAATAGAACACTTGGCCAACATCATGACAGAAATCTAAAGCTGCAGTAAACAAAATTAATCAACTCATATGAGCCTATTTAAATTGATCTTTAAAAATAAACAAAATCAGCTACATCTTCAACAAAACTCCATACTTTTCATACATGAAACTATGTTTCTCACTTGACAGTTAATGATTCAGAGGCATACCTGTAAAAGCAAAGAAAATAGGACAATGAGAGTGAACAGCAGCAATAGAGTTGGCCCAGAACCAACCAAGGAATACCAGTTTTGAAACAATTTTGAACCAGCAAAAGTATTAGTGATGCCTAACAGTTGATAGAATAACTAGGACTAGAACAAAACTTCTGACCATCAACGATACTCAACTCATTTTAGCCACTGATTCTTCAAAGGTTTATTTCTCAAAATGAAAGCCTCAAGAATCACAAATTTTCTTCAATGGAGCAGCAATTTCAAGTGTTTCAGAGTGTTTTCTATCTCTATCTCTTCGCTCAGACTATTTCTAGCTTTCAAATCTCTCTTAAACTTAAGACTCTAATAATTTTCAGATTGTTTTCTCTACGGGTATTCTTGTGTATTCTCAGTATATCTCTCTCTGTGAATTCTCTCAGATTGTATTTGTGTTCTTTCTTCTTCTGATTTCCTTTTCTATGTCTATGTGTGTCTCAATATTTTTTTTCTCTAAACTTCAGCATTTTCTTTTCAGCATTTCAGGGTATTTTTCTAATTTTTCAGACTCTCCTCCTCTATCAAAATGCTCTCAATTCTCTCCATTTATACCTCAGCCCTTATACCTTTCCATCCTTTTTTTTCTCTTTTTTCCCTTTCCAAACTATATACCCTTTTCACATGTATTCCTTTAACCTTTTAATTATTACCTTCATGTTATCTACTTTCCAGCTCCTAAAAGGCATTTAACAGGTGTCAATTGCATTACTGATCCCCTTTTTATTAAATTAATCCTTAGACTGATCCTATCATCCATTAACAACTTCTTAAATTAATTATTGGGGCACCTTAGGTTGAGGCTATCTGAATTAAAACCCACATGCTCATGTTATTAACCACAACCTGGGCCTGTCAATCTATGTTTTAAAACCCCTCGGACTTTGATTTCCCACATTTCAATTCACAATCAGATACCTTCTAATTTTTAAGAAACTAAGAAAATTAAACAAAATTTTCTACCAGGCAAACTAGAATCCTCAATACGCAATCAAACATAAAAAAAATAGCAAATGAAATAATTAATCTAATAAATAGGAAGTTAACTAATATAAACTTGACTAAATGGGAAATCAACTAGAACAAAATCACCAATTAATTAGAAGAAACTAAACAAATTGAGCAAAATAGTCATGCGATTATGAAATAAGAACTAACGGAAAACCAATCAAACAGGTCTCAAACTCAAACAAAAATTTGGGAAATTCCAAATAGGCAGAAGAATAGAGACAATAACACAAGTTAATAAAAATGGAAACTAGAGACAGCCGTGAAAGAAATAGAACTCACCAGCTAAACTAGAACTCAAGACTTGAATCCACCGATTTGATCTCCAAATAACGTCACTCGCTTGTTCTTTATCATGAACAAGCGAGCATCATTATTTTTAGATCGAATCGACTCTATCTCTTTTAGACTATTTTCTGGAAAATCTTTATATGAAGTCTGTCTTGGCTTTCTAGGGTTCGAACCCTAGATTCAATATTTGAACATTTGTGTTGAGATTCGAGGGAAATTGGTAAGGGTTTTGGGTAGAGGAAGGCGAGAGGGTTCTAGGGTGTTAAAATGGTGATGGTCTGAAGCGGCGCCGCCACCGGAGAATCTTGTGGCGACGCTATGGTTTACAATTTCGATTCAATATTCGACCAAATCCGGGAACATTCTAAAAAAGAGGGATTGGGATTCGTGAAGAGGAAGTGCTGGTGGTTCAGGGGTATAATTTTGGTGGCGTTTGGCCACCGTCCGCTGCCGTGGACAATTTTCCGTGGGCGGAAGACGGTGGCATTACAAGAAGGGGTCTCTGGAGAGATAAGATACGGGTGAGAGGGGGGTTTGGCTAGGGTGGGGGTAAGGATGTTTGAGTATATTAAGCCAATGAATTAATTTGGGCCGTTGGATAATTAGAATCCAACGGCTCAGATTAACTCATAAAAACGAAACTGGGTCGTTTGGTTAAGCGGAGTACTGGATTGATTCGGGGCGGGTCAGGCTTGGGTTATGGGTGGGGGTTTTGGACCGTTCGATCAAACCAATCCGATGGCTTGGGTTATTCATAATAAAACAACATCGTTTGGGTCTTAGTTTGAGACGGACCGGGTAGGGGACGATACTGGGCCGGATTTGGATGGATTTTGGTGTGTTTTTGGGGAAATTCATTTGGGCTTGGCGGATTTGGCCCAAATTCGAGCTTAAAAACTAAATTCTTTTATTTTCTTGTCTTTTCTTTTCTTTTTTCTCTTTTAAAAATTAAAATAAACCCTAATTCTAATTTATAAAACCCAAAATTAACTTTAAAATGCTAATTAATTCTGAACAGTAATTATCACACATTTAAATACCAAATCACACTATTTTGCCTTTAAACACCAAAAAATGCAAAAATACATTATTTTTTTGTGATTTTTTTATGTTTGTAAAATAAGTAATTTACTACTTCACTCAAGAGCTATAAAATTAAATCTTAAATGCAAATGCAACCTATTTTTGTATTTTTCTATTAATTTAGACAGAACAAGCATGTATAGACATATGCAAACTATAACGGGAAATACCACGAAAATTCACAAAATTGCGGACAAGGAAAAATTATTTTATTTTGAATTCTTTGGAATTAATTCGTGTGAGGCAAAAATCACGTGCTCACTGCCGCATTGGGCCTATTTTGCCTGAGCTTTGTTTTGTCTTGGTACTTTTGCAAGTTTGACTCCTTTTGGAGCTGAACTTTGATATCTTGTCACTTTGTTGATCAAATATGCAATCAAGCACAACTTATGAGCCTTTTGAGATTATTTTGTACCAATTTCTAATAAAAACATTAGTAAGAAGGAGTATAAAATGCAATTCGTGGAGACATAGTGAAGGCTTTTGGTTCCGAGTAGGAAATATTTGGTCTAAGTAGGTTCCATATTCCCTTAAGCACTTCTTTTGTTTCATTTTGGCACAATATCACTTGACTTTTTGAGTCTTTTCATTTCTTCCAAGGGGTTAGAGAGACACACTGTCACTCTTTCTTAGATATTTCAAATCTTTTCTCCTTTCTCACTTTTCCCACACCTTTCATTCTTTGCTTTTCTTAACTCCCTTTTATTCATTTCCATATTGATTATTCTTTTTCTCTTTTTGCTTTTCTTTCTTTTTCATTTCCTTTCCTTTTTTCCATTTTTGTACCTTTTACCATTATTTTGCAATCCTCGTATCTCCCCCCAAACTTATACTTTTGCCATGTGCTAAGGAAAGATCAGGTGCCTAAAGAGGGTATTTTTTTGAACGGGTAAAGGCTTGTATCATGGTTCTCGAAGGAAAAAAGGTTTAAAGCTCAAAAGGGTTGACTAGGGATTTTTACCTTTGGTAGGCTATGGAAGTGTTTAAGCTATTATTTATATCAAGGAGAGCCTATAATCATATCTCAAGTCAAAACTCACTTAGGATTTTGCCTCAACAAATATTCAGGGCAAGTTCTAGACTAATGGCTCGAGTCTTGGACTTGCAATGCAATTTCTCACCACACACGCTATGGGATTGCTAAAGAAACAAGGTCGGGGGCCCATAACGACCTTAAATAAGATTTGAGCACACAATGGTCCTGAAAAACCACTTGATTATTATTGGTCAACACAAGAGTCTCAGGGTCACGACTTTCACCATCCTAAACACAACAATTTGTTTTTGACCATGAGATCAAAGGCAAATGTGCTAGGCCCAAGTGAATCTTTGCTTGAGGCACCCTTAACCACTAACTACTAAAAAGCCAAAAAGAAAAGAAAAACTGACTCAAACCCTTAAGAAAGTTGTCACGCCATCCATCATTGGGAAGAGCCTCCCGATTCATACAAACTCCACCTTTGGAAAGAACCATGGCATTAAGAAAACCAAAGGCTTATTACAAATGTTCAAAACAAGAAGCTACGGACATAAATAAGAAGCTAAGAACAAAAAATTATGGGAAGTAAAATGAATATATACATGAGGGGATTTGATCGAATATAAAATAGATGGGATTAATATGTACAATGTAACATAACTTTATATACATACCCAAAGTTGAATAAAAGTACAAGAAATGTGATGAAATGTTAAAATTATATACAAACCTAAGATTAAAAATAAAGAAAGAATAAAAAATTTCAAATATATACAATCATCTAAATCCAAAAAAGTAGGGAATACCCCCTCAAATGAAAGCTGGCATTGTCCCCAATGCCAAATAAACCAAATAATCACTAAAACGATAAGGGAAAAGGATATAGAGACTCCCTATGGCCTGTTTGTCTGCATGGGCTCCTGAGTGGCCCCTGGGTCCTCAATATGCTCGGGAACCTCAGATTGGTTCCCTATGGCCTGCTGCTGTGTTGCTGGGACCTAGGACTGGACCTGGACAGGCTCCTGGGGTGTATCCTGTGGCTGACTGGAGGAAGCCTTCGGTGGGTCCTCCAACAGGATGACTGCATCATCTGCTCGGGGAATCATCCTCTGCCTCTTGGGAGGCCTCTCTGATTGCACTAGCAAGGGACGGGCTGCTGGCACAGGGTCCTGGAATACTAAGTCCAAAAGCAGATGATCTGCCTTCAATTTTCAACCTCAACCCTCAACTCCTTCACGGACTCCTTTGAAGCCATAGTCTTTCTCATCTTCTTGGCCTCCTTAGCAAGGTCCTTGAGAGCTTTCCCATGAGCATCCACAACTTCCGTAAGCTTCTTCTGCATTTCAAGGATCTTCTTCTGATTTTCTAGAACCTCCTTAAGGGCATCCTCAATAGACTGTGGGACCTGTGGAGGTGGAGGAGCCGACTGATCTGCTACTGTAGTAGTGAGGACAGAAAACTTGGATGAAGTTTTCTGCATCTAGTTTTTGATGCTGAGAAGAGCCTGGCTCAGTCGGTATGTAGTCCCTGGGTAGGCTCGGAAAGAGGGTATCTTGGGATCTGCTGAAGTGGATGGGTAAGGAGCAATGCCTGCGGAGGTGGAGGCAGGCTGAGTAAGGCCACTACCACAACTGGCTGTTCAGACTAGCCAGTTGGAGCAGTGGATGTTCGTTTGTCATCACCCTGCATATTATACCATGAGAACGGGACCTTCGCTTTTACCTTTATATCAAATGGCCTCTTTTCAACCTTGAGGTCCCTGAAGTACATGGTCAAAAAGCTGGGGAAGGGATAGATTCAGTCACCTTCAGCTACCACCTATGTAATCACCCACAACATCACATTTCCGATGTTAATTGGGTACCCTACCATGATCTACGCCACTAAGACTGCCCGGTGAAGTGGGAGGGAGTTTTCATGAGTAATGGGGTCCAATCTGCCGTACAAGAATGTTTCCCACCCCTTGGCCTCAATGTTTAACCTTCTTCTCAAGATCTTTACTCCCGCATTCAGCCAATCGGGGGTGCTAATTAGGATTGCCAGATACTATGCCAACCACGGACTGACTTCCTCACCTAAGTCCATCTTTGCTAAATGTAGCGACTCATCCTTATCATCAAAATCCAAGTAGTCATTAATTGACTTTCCATCAAATAACACCTTTAAATTTCGCACCTGGATCACTTTGTGGCCTTCTTGATGTGGGCAGCATTGGTATAGAATTCTTTGACCAAGTGCTCATTTGCATCCACACAGTCCCCCAAGAAGTACGCCCAGCCTATTCTCTCCCTAAATTGACTTCTCACATTGGGGTTGTGAGGCAATAGGTCTCTATCCACAAAACTCATCTCTGGGATCAACTTCCTCACCAGCCACCATTCCCTAAAGTTGCGATAAGCTACCTCACTGACAAATTGTTCCTGCCACACCTCCGGTTTTTCTAGTTCTAGCAAACCCGCCAACCTAAGGTTCACCCCCTTCTTCTACTTCTCCTTCTCCTCCTACATCCTCATCGTCTCCTACTGCACTCTCTCCAGATAATGAAGTTGTGGGAGAGGTGTAGTATTCATCCCCAGTACCTGTAGCTGAGCCCTGAGACGACCCAGAAGATACATGTATTGAAGCTTGAGCAGTGGGGGATGCTGGAGGAGTGGGTTCATCTGTCAATCTGAATCTGTCCAGGAAATCATCTATGTATTCTGGAACAGAATCAGAGTCAATTAGCTCTTTGGAAGGCACATACTCACTTTCCGAAGAATGGAAGCAGCTCTATCAGCGGCTCGAATTGCCTTCCTTGTTGCTGTAATTGCCTCTCGAGCTTTGGGGATTAATTTTATCTTTCCACATCCACTCCCCTGGGAGGACTCTCCTCTGCCTGGTTGTTTAGCACCTTGCCCTCTTGATTTTACCATTAGCTGCAAAAAAATTCAGTCATGCTTTGTTAGTCTCAGTATATAGAATGAAGTTCAAGATTGCAGTGAAGGAAAATGTTGCAGACGGTTGAATTTGGTGAATAGTGCAGATTATACATAGTGCAGGCCACACAAAATGGAGTGCGTCCACATAGAGGTCAATGCAGTCTGCACAAAATTGCAATGCGGTCCACATAGAGGTGGAGTTCAGACTACCCACTCTCTGTATCTAGGCAGTGCAGACCGTACAAAATATAGTGCGGCTGCATTGGGACCAATGCGGACCGCACAAAATGTAGTGCGGCCGCAGTCCCCAAACTTTAGAGAACCTAGACTTAGCAATGCGGTCCACACAAAATGCCATTGCGGACCGCACTAAGGCATCGCAGACCGCACAGAATCGATAGCGGTCCGCACTCAGAGCCCAGAAACAACACTCACTTAGGGTTCAGTGTAATTTGATTTTATGTCCAATTTTACACCTAAGAAAGGTTCCTATGTGTTTGTCCAGTGTTTTTAACTACCTCATCTACTCTAATCAAGAAAGTAACTAAACTAATTCTACCAAATGAAAAACAGGATTGGAAGAACAGAGGGAAAACAAGGAAAACAAAAATTAAAAGAAATTAACAAAATTAAAACAATAAAACGAAGTTAATGGTATCAGATATGAGAAGAACTGAATTTAAACGAGTCCAAGCAGTTAATTTCAAGCAAAAGGAAAGAAAGGAACAGTGTTTTTATGAGTTCTGAGAGCAAAGGGTCGAAAAGTGTAAAAGGTGGACCTCAAGCCCTATTTATAGAATAGGACCCAAGGCCCATCTTTCCAATCTAATGCGGACCGCACAAAATCAACCGTGGTCTGCACCACACAGTGCTTTCTAGAGTCTGAGAAGGCGACCACTATGGTCTGCACAAAATGGAATGCGACCGTAGTGGTCCACCATGGACCGCACAAAATGTAATGCGGCCGCAGTGGAAAACTTCAGAGAGTTAATAATTTCACCCTTCCATCAGTGTGGTCCTCACTAAATGTAGTGCGGCCGCATTGAAAACTTCATAGAGCTGAACACTTTTTCTATTATGTCCTGCACTGCATCAACACAAGCTTGTAACATCTCACAACCAGTTAGTTCAAAATAAGTCCTATCCTACAATGAAAAACAAAGAAAAAAGAAGAAAAACACATGGGTTGCCTCCCAAGAAGCGCTTGACTTAACATCACGGCACGACGCATGTTACCATCCAATCATTTGAAATGAACAAGTTCCACCATATGGCTATCATCAAACTTTCCCAAGTAATGCTTGACCCTATGCCCATTCACTCTAAAAACTCCCCCATTTTTATTCTTTAAATCAAGAGCACCAAACGGGGTCACACACACTACTTCAAACGGTCTGCTCCATTTTGACTTGAGCTTTGTCGGGAAAAACCAGAGCCGAGAGTTGAATAAGAGCACCAAATCTCTTACCTTGAAATCCTTGCCCCGAGTATACTTGTTGTGAATGTATTTCATTTTATCCTTATACAAGGACGAACTAGAGTAGGCATGAAATTTTAATTCGTCAAGTTCATTGAGTTGCTCCACCTAAAGATTAGTAGATACATCCCAATCAAGGTTCAATTTCTTCAAGGGCCACATGGCCTTGTGCTCTAACTCCACTGGTAAATGAAAAGATTTTCCAAACACCAACCGGTACCGCGACATACTAGTTGGAGTCTTGTAAGAAGTCATGTGAGCCCATAGAACAACGTCCAGCTTCTTAGACCAATCGGTCCTATTAGCATTGATTGTTTTAGACGATATGCTCTTGATTTCCTTATTGGATACTTCAACCTGGCCACTCGCCTGTGGATGGTACGGAGTAGACACTTTATCGTTGACACCATACTTAGTAAGCAGGGTGTCAAAAGCTCTATTGCAAAAATGCGATCGTCCATCACTTATAATTGCTCAAGGAGTGCCAAACTTTGTAAAAATGCTCTTCTTTAGAAATGCAACCACACTCCTAGCTTCATTGTTGGGCAAAGCCATGACCTTGACCCATTTTGAGACATAGTCAACAGCTACAAGAATGTAGGTGTTTTCTCACGAGCTTACAAATGGGCTCATGAAATCAATACCCCATACGTCAAAGATATCCACTTTTAGAATGGTGTTTAGAGGCATCTCATCTTTCTTTAAAATGCCGCCCGCTCTATGACATTGGCCACACCTTCTCACGAGATCACTTGCATCTTTGTACAAGGTTGGCCAATAAAAACCACAACTCAGAACTTCTGAAGCTGTTCTCGCCCTTCCATGATGGCCACCATAGGGGGAGGAATGACAAGCCTCTAGGATGCTAGATTGCTCCTCCTCAGGAATACACCTCCGGATCACTCTGTTAGTGCAAATCTTGAACAGGTATTGCTTATCCCAATAGAAGTCCAGAAAATCCCATTTGAGCTTCTTCCTTTGGTTAGAAGAGAGCTCACATCGGATGATGCCTGTCATAAGGAAATTAGCAACATCCGCAAACCATGGCATATCACTCATCGACACAGAAAGTAGCTGCTCATCGGGGAATGCATCATTGATCTCTAGGCCATCACATGGCCTTCCTTCCTCCTCCAAGCAGGATAAATGATCCGCCACTTGGTTTTTAATACCTTTTCGGTCCACAATCTCCAAATCAAACTCTTGAAGTAATAAGACCCATTGCATCAGTCTAGCTTTGGAGTCTTTCTTTGTCATCAAGTACCTAAGAGCTGCATGATCGGTGAGCACTATAACTTTCGCTCCCTAAGATATGGCCAAAATTTTTCCATTGCAAAAACAATAGCCAACAACTCTTTCTTAGTTACCATGTAGTTCCTTTTAGCCTCATTCATTGTCTTGATTGCATAATACACCGGATGAAATATTTTGTTCACTCTTTAACCCAAACTACCCCAACCGCAACATCACTCGCGTAGCATATGAGCTCGAAAGGCAAGCTCCAATTGGGTGCTGTAATGATCAGGGTGGTGGTCAACTTATGCTTGAGAAGTTCGAAGGCCTGCATAGATCCCTCATCAAAAACAAACTGTGCATCCTTTTCTAGTAGCTTGCACAATGGATTCACTACCTTCAAGAAGTCTTTGATAAATCGCCGTTAAAACCGTGCATGTCCAAGAAAACTTCTAACCTACTTGACATAAGTGGGGGGAGGAAGTCTTGAAATCACCTCAATTTTGGCTTTGTCAACTTCAATACCATTCTTTGAAATTTTATGACCCAAAACTATGCCCTCCTCAACCATGAAGTGTCATTTTTCCCAATTTAGCACAAGATTGGTGTCTTCACACCGGGCCAACACTCTATCCAGATTTTTCAGACACTTATCGAATGAATCACCCACAACACTAAAGTCGTCCATGAACACCTCCAAAATATCTTCCACCATATTGGTGAACATGGCCATCATACACCGTTGGAATGTTGTCGGTGCATTGCACTACCTAAAGGGCATCCAAGAAAAAGCAACGGTGCCATATGGACAAGTAAAGGTGTCTTCTCCTGATCCTCTTGAGCTATCAAAATTTGATTGTATCCTGAATAACCATCCAAGAAACAATAAAAGGCATGCCCAGCAAGATGATCAAGCATCTGGTCAAGGAAATGCAATGGGAAGTGATCCTTGCGGGTCACCTTGTTTAGCTTGCAGTAGTCCATGCACACCATCCATTTGGTCACTGTTAGGGTTGGAATAAGTTCATTATTAGCATTGGTCACCACGGTCATACCACCTTTTTCGGCACACACTGCACTGGTGAAGTCCACGAGCTGTCAGAGATAGGATACACCACGCCGGAATCTAACCACTTAATCACCTCTATTTTCATATCTTCTTGCATTGCCTCGTTCAGCCTCCTTTGATGTTCCAATGAGGGTTTTGCATCATCTTCTAGAATAATCTTATGCATACAGAATGCGGGGCTTATTCCCTGAATATCATCTAGAGTCCATCCATTTGAGGTGTGGAGGTAATGGCTTCAACTACAACACCGGGGGTTCCTCAATTGAAGGCTTTGTTGGAGGGGTCTTTCTATTTTACATATCTAAAGAGAGTTTCCTAGGCTCATAATAATAATAGCCCATTCCATGTAAAGCATTCACGCACTCCACTCAACCCTCATCATCATTGGCATCGGGATTTAACAATACGGCCTCCAAAGGGTCCTCCACATTGATCATTGCACTAGTATCATCAATTATCACAATTGTGACAAGATCCACAAACGTGGACATGATCGCTTCCAACTCCGCACTACTATTAAGTAGCAAGAGAGGGTCGCAATAGATTTTACCCGATTTTGGGTCGGGATCGATATCCACATAGAGCTAGAATTGGAGTCGAGTATCTATTTAGGTTGGAATTGCGTATTTGTTCCAAATATCACTTCTATTCATTTTTGGTTTTTCTTTATATTCTACTATGATCAAATTACAAATTATAATTGCAACTAAATTAAACTAAGAGTAAATTGCAACAAGTTGTATCTAATGGTTTAAAAGACACTAGGGTAGTGGTTTTCACCTTGGTGGCCAATTGACGGGTACTTGCATCCAATGCACGATTGATATGATTAGGGAATATGTTATAACCGTTGCTTGATACTACCCACTCTACACCTCTCGGTAGAAAGAGTGATTTTGCGCAATTGACTTTCTCAAGACCAATTAGGTATGCATAATTGTCCGAGCAACTATGGTTCAAGTCGGGTATTACTCTCTCGAGGTTTAATCCTTTAATTAGGAATATCAAATCTCTTGAGTCCATCCCAATTCCTTGTGGAGTCAATTTTGGAGACTTAGGCTCTCTTTCTCAAGAAGAGCCCAAGTCAACATAGCACAAACTAGTGTTTGCAACACCTAATTCATAAATTAAACCATAAAATTGACCCAAATAACAAACACACATAGTCAATCTAACCTTAAATCACAACACCCATCAATTACCCATACTAGGGTTGAACCACAACCCTACCTAATGGGTCTAGCTACTCATGCTTGAAGAGAAAATCAGAGAAATAGATGAAGAGAAAGACATATTAATTAATTACTAAAGTAAATACAAAGATTCAATGATTAAAACAAAGTAAAAGTGACCAAAATGGCTAAGAAAAGTCTTCTCACGAGCGCAACTATTGTATTACAACGACTGATGCCCCAAAAATAGAAAAAAGAATCTATTTATACTAAGCTGGAAAAATTGGACAAAAATGCCTCTGCGGGGTCAGTGCGGACCGTACAAAATGTTGTACGGCCGTACCGGGCTCTTGACTTGAAATCTTGACTCTCTGAACCCAGGATCCACGGACCGCACAGAATAGACTACGGCGTAGAGGCTTCTAATATGGTCCGCGTAGAATGGACTGCGGACCGCATAGGCTTCATCTTCTGAATTTGGCATCTCTTTGAAGTTTGGTTATGTGGACCGCACAAAATGGTAGTGCGGCCGCGGTGCCTTCAGTGCGGACAACACAAAACCCTATGTGGCCGTACTACCTTGATGCCTGAAAATCCAACTCTCTGAATTAGTGCCGCCGCACTAGGCCTGTTTCTCCTGAGTTTTGTCTTGTCTTTGTTACTTGTGGAGGTTTCACTCCTTTTGAGCCGATCTTTGACATCTTGTTGTCACATTGTTGATCAAACCTGCAATCAAGCACAACTTATGAGCCTTTTGTGACTATTTTGAATGAGTTTATAATCAAAGCATAAGCAAGAAACAATATAAAATACATCAAAATCCCTAGTTATCATCACACTTCTGTACAATTGGGCTGCATTATTGACTTGCACACATGAAAAATAACCTTTTCATCACCCACCCTAAAAGTGAGTTTCCCTTCTTCCACATCTACTAGAGCCTTCACCGTAGCAAGGAAAGATCTCCCCAATATGATTGGAACTTCATAGTGTACCTCACAATCCAAGATCACAAAATTAGCTGGCACAATAAATTTGTCCACCCGGACAAGCACATCACCAAAAATACCTAATGGTCACTTCATTGATATATCCGCCATTTGCAATCTCATGGAAGCTAGCCTTGGTGCCCCAATACCTAAAGTCTTGAAAATTGAGTAAGGAATCAAATTGATACTAGCCCCTAGGTCATACAAAGCTTTAGCAAAGTCTGCACTCCTAATAGTGCAATGGATTATGAAAGCACCGGGATCCTCCAACTTCGGAGCCATTGAATTTACTATAGCACTAACTTGGTGGGTCATCTTGATAGTTTTACAGTCCATGTATCTTTTCTTTGTAACCAAATCATTCATGAATTTAGCATAACCAGGCATTTGCTCCAAAGCCTCCACCAAAGGCATATTGATGGATAAACTCTTTATCATGTCAATGAACTTTTTGAACTGATTCTCATTTTTCTGCTTGGCTAGCCTTTGAGGATAAGGTAGAGGCGGCCTAGGCAAGGGTGCCTTGGCTTTTGACACAACCAGCTCCAGCATTTCTATTACGTGCTCCCCATATGGGTTCACGTCATTTTGCATTTCCACCTCGGTATCTTGAATAGCAATCCTCACTTCTTGATTCACATTTTCATCAACCACATTCTCAACCACCAACGGAACTTCATCTTCCTGCAACTCAACTTCGTCACCCAAAACTTGCTTTTGTTTGGAGGCATGCACATCACCGCCTATTCCACTCCTTGTAGTTACCGCCACAACATGATTGTTCCCACCCTTCAGGTTCACTACGATATCACTAGGTAGAGCCCCCTTAGGGTGAGTATTCAAAGGCTGTGAGATTTTGGCCTAGCTGGACCTTCAAATTCCTGATTGAAGTATTTGAAAATCCAATTGTGCATCGGATTCAGAATTCTTTTTCATCATCTATTCAAACATCATTTCAATTTTACCCATTTCTTTGTTTGAAGAATTAGGACCCTAGGATGGAAAAGGCAGTGGATTGCTCAGTTGTTGGTACATTGGGGGCCTTTGAAAGACTTGCCCCTGATTTCCTTGGTTATTATTCCATCCACCCTATTTGTTGTTGTTTCCACCACAATTGTTGTTGTTGCCCCAGTTTCCCTGATTGTTCCGATTGTTATTTTGATTTCCCTAATTGTTGTTCCCTTGTTGTTGATTGTTCCAATTATTGTTGCCTTGTTGTTGGTTACCCCAATTGCCCTGGGATCTCCATTGTTGTTATTGGTTAGAAGAGTTGCCTCTTTGGCCTTGGTAATTATTCACATATTTCACCTCTTTGTTCTGCCCATCATAACAATCATCTTGGAATCCACCACAATCATTGTCAAATTGATCCAAATTCCCTTGGTTCTGTTGACCTCTCTGTCTTCTATTGTTTACAAGCATATTAACACCCTCAATGGCATTCACTTGGTGAGGATTTTGGAGTTGTTGCAACTGTGCCTTTCCTAGTTGGTTCATGGTTATTGTCAACTCAGCTATCGCCTACCCATGATCATGTAGTTCTTTATGTAAATTAAATGACCGTGGGGTCACCCTAAGGCATATTGGATCTACTTTTCCAAGCGGAGGATGTGTCAGCCAAATCATCAAGAATGACACAAGCTTCATCATATGTCAGTTTCATGAAATTATTCCTAGAAAGTTGATTCATTATGCATTGATTTGTTGTATTGATGCCCCGGTAGAAAGTTTGTTGAAATATATTCTCTGTCATATCATTGTTTGGGCATTCCTTCACCATAGTTCTATATCTCTCCCAAATCTCGTACAATGATTCGGTGGGCTCCTGCTTGAAGGCTAAGATCTCATCCTGTAGTGCTGCCATGTGCCCTGGTGAGAAATATTTAGCAATGAAATTATCCTTCAACTGATACCAAGTTGTGATGGAATGGTTGGGAAGTCACTCAAGCCATTCCAATGCTTTCCCTCTAAGTGATAATGGGAAAAGCCTCAATCGAAGTGCATCCTCGGACACATTGGTTTGCTTTGTCCCCCAACAGGTATCCATGAACCCCTTGAGATGTTTGTAAGCATTTTAAGTGGCAGCGCCCGTGAAGTACTCATGTTTCTCCAGCAATGTCAGCATCACATTAGTTATTTGAAAATTGCCCGCCTAGATTCGGGGTGGGACAATTGCACTTTCATAGCCTTGGTTTGGGAGAACTCCAAGAACCGCTCTTGGAGGTGGCGGAGGAGGGGCTGGTATATTCTTATTAACATTGCCCTGGAGACCTCTTCATTGTCCCTGAGGTACAAGAGGCACCTCATCCTCTCTATTATCATCAACCACCTCCCCCACAATCACGTTTCCAAGAGGGTCATTATCATTTAATGCCATTTTACCTGGAGTTGTGACACACACAAATTAGTAACAAAAAAGAAAATAAGAACAAAACACAAAACTATTTAGATAGATAGCCAAAACCGTTAGCTCCCCGGCAACGGCACCGAATTTCCACAGAGAGCTAGAAATTGGAGTCGGGTACCTATCTAATTCAAAGTCATGTATGTGTTCCAGATTGCACTTCTAAACATTTTTGGGTTTTAAATATGATTCTAATTTTATAAACTATGATGCTCAATTAAACTTCTATAAGCTAGGATTAAACAATTGCAAGATGTTCAAATGATTAAAGAGCACTAGGGTAGTGACTTTTGCCTAGCTGGTCAATTGACGGAATCTTAAGTCTAAAGCTAGATTGATACATTTGGGGAGTTTGGTATAACCATGGCTCGAATCTATTCACTCTATACCTCTCGGTAGTTCGAGTGATTTTTCCCGAATTGACTTTCTCAAGAGCAATTGGGTATGCGAATTTACACAAGCAACTGAGGATCAAGTCGGGTATTACGATCTCACTATTTAACCCTTTAATTGGGGCTGTCAATTCTCTTGAGTGCGCCCCAATTCCTTGTTGGACTAATTCTAGAGAGGCTCTCTTTCTCAAGAAGAGCAAAAGTCAACTAAACACAAACTAGTGTTTGCAACCACTAATTTAGCAATTAAACATGGAATTAGCCCAAATATCAAACACCCATAGTCAATCAAGCTCTAAAATACAAGACCCATCAATTCACCACATTAAGGTTGAGCCACAACCCTAGCTGATGTGTATAGCTACTCATAATTAGAGAAGAAAAAAAAGAAATCGATAAAGAACAACTCATATTAATTAATTGCTAAGACAAACTAGAAGATTCAATGTTGAAATGAAGATAACATTGCCCAAAATAGCTAAAGAAACGGTAGTCACGAGCACAACTTAATACAAAATCTATTTGCCTTACCTAAAAATGGAAAAGAAGCTATTTATTCTAAGCTGAAAAATCTGGAAAAAATATCCCTACGGGTTTAATACGGACCGCACAAAATCACCCGCACTAGGGCTCTTGACATAAAATTCTAGCACTCTGAACTCAGGGATATTAGACCGCACATAATCGAGTGCGGCCATGGTGGCTTATAGTGCGGTCAACATGAAATGGAGCGCAGACCGCATTGGCTTCAATCTATAAAATGGGCACCTCTCTGATCTTTGATTCTGCGGACCGCACTAAATCGAGTGCGGCCGCAGTGACTCCAATGCGGACCGCATTAAATATCATGCGGCCGCATTGCCTGTTGGCTTGGAAATCACCTTCTCTGAATCTCACTTGTGCGGATAGCATAGAATGGTGTGCAGCCGCATTGGGCCTGTTTTGCCTAAGCTTTGATTTTTCTTGGTACTTATGCGAGTTTCACTCCTTTTTGAGCTGAACTTTGACATCTTGTCACTTTTTTGATCAAACCTGCAATCAAGCACAACTTGTGATCCTTTTGAGACTATTTGCACCAACTTCTAATTAAAACATAAGTAAGAAGGAGTATAAAATGCACCATAATCCCTAGTTATCAGCATGCTAGGCTAGAATCACTTGCTTGCCTTAATATGAGATTTGCCATTTCTGTATAGTTTCCTGTTGTTGCTGCATATTTATTTTGGGACTACGGATGTGGGATTCAGGTAGCTCAACCTTGTCTGTTTATTTTGGGACTACAGATGTGGGATTCTGTTAGATCCCCCTGCACAGTTATATGGAACTACGGGAATGCACCCGGTAGATTACCCCAGTACTGGGTATTTACATTTGGGACTGTGGAATGGGATTTTGGTAGATCCCCGTGCACTATGAGTTGGATCACGGGATGGTATCCCGGGAGATTTATCTAATATGTGTATTTGGGACTAGTGGACGGTATCCTAGGATATCCACGACTTGTTATTATTGGTGTTGAGCTGTATTTTCCTTCCATGTTTACCTTGCCTCTGTATAGTTGTTGCTGTCCTATATACTTTGTGTTATTTTCACTAATGTACTCATTTTTATTGTTATGTTCTATACTGTTGAACTCAATATTTTTGTTTAATCTCAGTAGGGCCCTGACCTTCCTCGTCACTACCCAACGGAGGTTAGGCTTGGCACTTACTGAGTACCGTTGTGGTGTACTCATACCCTTTCTGTGTATGTTTTTCATGTGCAGATGTAGGTACGTTGACTCAGTCTTACCATCAGTGAGGCAACGCGACTGCTCTAGAGACTTTGAGGTACATCTGCCACGTCCGCAGACTGAGGAGTCCCTTTCTATTCCAGCTTATAAACATTTGCCCTTCTGTATTTATTTTCCTTGTTAGATATTCTGCAGTAAGACATTATCAGATATCTAAAGGCTTGTGTTTCCGTGAGTTTCCGTGTTTTGGGATAGTGTAGTTGGTTCTTAGGAATGTTGTGTTCTATATGCTGAGCGACATTATAACTATTGTTTTATTTAGTTATTTTGGCTTGATTTACTACATCCGCAAGTTTTCATTAATTTTTCCGCATTTGTTAGGCTTACCTAGTCGTAGCAACTAGGTGCCGTCACGACAGTTCACGGAGGGCGAATTGGGGTCGTGACAAGTTGGTATCAGTGCTCTAGGTTCATAGGAGTCATGGATCACAAGCCGATTTATTAGAATCTCACTGATCGGTACGGAGACGTCTGTAGTTATCTATGATAGGCCATGTCTTCTATTCTCTCAGAGATGGTGAGGACACATGCTACCTGAGATGATTAGGCACCCGCGCCCCCTACTGTAGCCATCAGAGGCTGGGGCCGGGGTAGAGGCCGAGGACGCGCACGTGGTACAGCCAGAGCACCTGCGCGAGCTGCCACCAAGGAGCCACCAGCAGTACCAGTCGGAGTCCCGGCACTAACACACCTACTACTACTACCACGTCGGCACTTTAGGAGACTCTGGCATAATTTATGTGTATGTACATGTACGCAGTGAAATCAGAGGTCCTGATTTCTTGCTATCAAGCCATATCGGGGAAATGCCTCGAGACCCCGAGGACATGAAGCCACGACTTAGTCCTCTCCCTCGGGGCTTGTCGAGGCCCGATTCAAAGCCAGACGGAGGCCGAGGCCAGGACAAAAAGGGGAAGCTCCAAAGACACATGGCTGAGCCTGACTGGGTCGGCCTATCCAAAGCCTACGCTGAGACATCGCATCAAGCCATCCCATCTTCGTATTTTGTAATTAATACATATGTACTTATAGCCGAGTTCCCCTCCTATATAAAGGGGACTCACCCTACCTTGTAAAAGGCGAATGTTTCTCCATTTTCTCCACAACTGTAATAATATATCTCTCTCTCTCTCTCTCTCTCTTTCTCTCTCTCTCTTCTTTCTAAACTTATGGGCTCTCACTGGTCCGAGGATACCTCAATATTCACTGCTTTTATATATGTTATTTATCATATAACTTAGTTTTGGTTATAAAGAGCTTTGTTTAATTATATCTTCAACTGTTATCCCATCCTCTACTATCCCTGATAGCTCGAGGTTGACCATGAAGTTGATCCCGAAGTACCCATTGGCCAGGCCTATATCCGGGCAGCAGGCCCTTCGGTTTGGTCATTATTTCATTTTAATTACGCTCTATTGTTGAATTCCATATTATTAGCATCAACTTCTCTAACAACTAGCTCAGGAATAGATCACATATTTTTAGTGTCCCATTTTACAAATTTGATTGTCGTTACCATTTTCACGGTAAACAATTTGGCGCCCACCGTGGGGCTAAAAATAATATTGATTATTTTCTTGCTAGTTTCGTTACACAGACGCATATTATCTTTCATGATTTTTCTTGTCTAAGATCCTTTGATTTCAGGTCAAAATGTCTGTCTCAATAAACGGAGTCGAGAACGATCGACTCGAAGAGCACGGGGAAAATGGTGTAGCTATCCTGATCGCCAGAGCATCACTATAGAATCCCGATAATGCACCTAGGCCGATTCCGACGGACGCAGACTCATAGGATGCACAAAAAGTCAGCGAAACATCTCACAACGACAGGAGCATGCGGCACAGGGACTGTCAGGAAGCTCAACAAACCCCGACCCGAGAAAAATAGGAAGTTAGTCTTCATGTTATTTCTGAAATGTTACAAGCTCAACAACTTACATTCTCGATTACAAAGCCATCCGAGAACTCCTAGCGCAGCAGCATCGGAGACAACTCCCCCTGTCGAGCAAATACCCGATAGATCAAGTGACAACGGATCAATGACAGACCCCGCCCTAGCAAATATTCTTGTGGGCCTCTCCGAAGGAATCTAGTCGGGTTCATAGAGACTCATGCGACAGTTCTACCCAGGGGAAGCGATCCCGAAACCCGCTTCACGAAAATCCAGAACGTTAGAACTCCCTAGGTACGATAGGTTCTTGGATCGCGATGAGCGCACCACTACTTACGCATGCACGGAGAAAGACAACAGTTTTCAAGATGATCCTACTGCAGAAACATACTCCGATGCCATCGAAGTAGCAACGAGGGAGCCCGACAAGTCAAAAGCCGAACAAAGAGAGGATGAAACACTATAAGAAGTTGTATCTCATTCCCTGGTAGGACGAATGAGATCGCATCCGTTTTGGATGAACGGACAACCCTGGACTTCGCTCGGGATTTAAACAAAGCATACCTGCTGACTAGGTCATTTCAAAAGACGCTTAGCTAAATACTGGGTCGAGACTTGGCCGCGCATCCGTACCCAGCACTGGCCACTAATCAGGGCCATGAGCGACCGTCTGGAAACCTCTGCAGGCCCGGTACACCCAAGCAGGCCAAGCATATGGAGATACCATCCATACACCGCGAATGGGAGGAATGTCGTAAGATCCAACCTACCTCACAATGGTAGGGGAGTAATTCGAGGGCGACATCTGAGTTCGAGTCGGGACGTCGTGCCCTACACCATTAAAGGAGGCGCAAAGTATAGACGTCTTATTCAGACGACCACCGACGCACAACCCAAGCCGATGACCCAATCTCGCCAAAAAAATGAGATTCCTCACAAAGGGCAGAACTAGAATAAGCCGACATGGACACATCGAATCTCAGAACATCTCCTATACATCCCGCGGTAAGGAAGAATTGCTTTGCTCCATCGTTTTCTTTTTTCTAACCTAAACACAGACATCTGTCTAGGATATTGGAAGGTTCTCAACTCTACTCGGAGATCCCTAGGCCTTATATAGGCGACCGTTGCATTTTCACCCTTCAGCTGGGCTTCCGCCCAAAAAAATAGAGAACCTTTTCGGCAATATTATTAGCAAAGCAGCATACTAGAGGAAGATCCGATGAGGTCGTAGGCTTTTTTCCAGTGGCCATATAACGAACGATGGTTTGCTTCTAAGTGCATCACCCCCTCGGGAGGACTAAGAGATGGTGGACTAAACCCCGATCGGGAATTATAAGCTGGGTCGAATAGTCTAAGAAGCCGCGCCCGTACAGGTCGAGCTCACGATGATGAAACAATGTACGTCTATACCAAGAAATAAAAAGATATCTTCTCATCATCTTATTCTCCAGACAAGGAAATCTCAAGTGTATCCCCGACAGGAGCCCCCTTCCACCAGATGCATTCCGAAACTCTCGGAGACTTAATGCCTACAATTGGGCACTTGCATGACCTTAAGGTCGGAACTCCAGGCTCATAAAGACTCTATGACACAACTCTGAGTTCACAAGAATTGGTCTTCACGCTTAAACAATTTGATGACTCGGAGGCTGACGTCAATCGCCTTACGCTGGAAAATCTGAAACAGTAAGACCCTTAGCGGGCGGACTTGGCATAATCGGGTCCATTCTACATCACCAAAAACACTATAAGACCTCAATAGCCATGACAAACTATAAGACCTCAACAGGCATGAAAATCTCGAAGTTTAGGCTATACATCGCATTTGTAAGAATCCCAAAAGGGCATACCCTCGATGTAGATGCCTAAACTATCACTCGAGATAAAAAATGGCTATGGCCAAACGCACATGACTACGGTCACCAAAATAACATGAATCGAGGACGCCCGACTATCGATAAACAAAAATCACAGGCCACTACTTCGAATATACTTTGGAAAGAACCGGTTAAAACAGGCTTCCCTCAACAAGAAAACACGAGCTTCGACTATGTCAGCTCCAAATCACAAAGTCTTCGACCTACTCAGCCTACGAGCTATGAACCTTCCGAGGTGCTCGAAATATCGCTGATAATGACTTGAAATCAAGGTTCTTCCAAAACCGACGATGGGTCTGGTCTGGCAAAAATCTTTCAAACGACCTTAACATGCAGAAATAAAGCATATAAAAGCCCACGGGCAAAAACACTGTAAGAGCCATTGTCGCCAGCTAAGCAAGCCTACGGGCCACATATCAAAAGGACTCTATGACCAAAAAGCGAGAGAGCCATTGTCGCCAGCCAAAATTGACAACCTGAGGATTAAAGTGAGCTCGAATTGTAACCCAATTTGGAGACCGGATCCAAAATAATTACGTAAGCAAGCCTCCGGGCCACATATGGAAAGGTCTTAATGACCAAAACAACGTATGAAGCACTACCACCATTCGGGAAATCGAAGGAGCTTAAGGGTAAATTAAAGGTCGAATCGCAACAGTATGCCTAAGGGCACGACATGAATGCTACAATTGCCAGATGAGTGAGCCTTCGGGCCACACACCTACAAGGTCATTGCGACCCAAAGTACGAAAGGCCACCACCACCCGCCCGTGCGGGCAGGGAAGAACTTAAAGGTCAACTAAATCTCGAATCGGACCCACAATAAAGCACAAAACTACAGTATGCCTAAGGTCACAGTATGAAGGCTACGACTGCCAGATGAGTGAGCCTCCGGGCCACCCACCTACAAGGTCATTGCGACCCAAAGTATAAGAGGTCATCGCCATCCGCCCATGCAGGCAAGAAAGAACTTGAAGGTCAGTTAATACTCGAATCACGGTACGATTCAAAGACTAGAACTGAACGACCGAACAAAGAATAGAGGCAACAATGCTTGATCGCATCAAGAACCACACCTAGGAGCCCTGGGGCCACACGATTGGTTCCAGAACTATGAGGATCCTACCAAACATTGAAACTGGCCTGCCTGGTCTAAGGAAATAACAAAAAGAAGATACGAAAGAAATAAGTCTTCAAAGTCTCCTTTTATATTACATATGCGAAAAAAGGAGGGAAGGGGACGCACTCTCCATAAACAAACATTTTCTACATATATCAAAAACAAAGCGACAAAACAGTGCAATCTACGATCCATTCCGAAGGGCTACAGACGTTGGTCTCATTCTCCATATCATCAGGAAGAAATGACCACGCGTCACGCTCGTCACCCTTGCTCAATCCAATTCATTAGAAAGAAAGAAGCCCCTCGTGCCAATCTCCTCGAGTACTTCTCTTCGGTATCTACAATAGATATATTCCTCGATCCTCTTCTCCCGGTTGAGAGCTTGCTTTAGCTCGGCTTAAGCATCCACAATGTCCTTCATACGAATCGCCATCTCCTGATCAGCGTTGGTTTGACTTAGCATCACCTTAGCCCGGGCATCAATTATCTCGGCCCTGGTCTTTGAAAGTTCAGATTCAAATTGCTCGATCATATCCGCTTAGACTTTGGCATTATCTCGAGTCAAGCGGAGTTGGATTTTGAGGGCGAGGACCCTAGCCAAAGTGCTTGCCTTCTCTAAAGCATGAGCTTGCACCAGAGCCTTTAGCTCACCACAAGCAGTTCTGGCGCGGTTGATATCACCCTTAAGGTACTCCATAGCCTACGCCTTTTTCTATAATTGATATAGCCAAAAGGGGCGTTAACTTAAAGCGGCCGAAGAAAGAAAAGTTTGAGTTGCAAAAAGTTACCTGCTCCATCAAACAACTCTCATAATTTGAGCTCTGGTACGCCTCACATCGCCAATGCATCAACTCACCCTCCTTCTCCTTGCTAAGCAGCCTAAGAGATTCTCCCTCACCCTGAATTTTCTGAAGCTTCACCCCTTAACGGACCAGCTTAAACATAAGCCTGTCAAAGGCCTGCATAAGAAAAACTCAATTATGGGTGAAAAATACGGAGTACAGAGAGACTGTGCCTAAACTCACCACGAAGTAAAGCCGACGGACTTCCTCAAAGTTAGAACATACTCTTTTTGATCCTGCCTCTTCGGCCCCGGGAGAACCAGCCTTGGGCAAAGATATTAGCTCGAAGACATAACCAACCTGGAATCAGGCACTCCAGGGGCAATGGACTCAAACGATGCCCCCTCCTTGGAAACATTGGCCCGATCAGCACCACTAGAAGCTCCATCACCTCGTGGGTGATGACCCCTCTTATCACCATCGTGCCTTGGTTTGGAGGCCAACGACTCTTTCCCCTCTTGCGGAGAGCACTGCCCCATCCCAAGGAACCGTTCGATATCTGCAAGTGGAAAATCCAGTACAAGTAAAAGGGGAAAATGTTACCTCAAATATAGGAGGGCAGAGGCAAAGGCAGCATGCACACATACCTTGTTATTTCGCTCCCCATCTAATGCGAAGCAAAACTCACCACCGAGGCTTATCGCAGGCCTAGTGGCTCACCAGCTTCCGGACCCAGCCGGGCAGGTCATAGACTTCACCTGGCATCCATGAAATTGCTACAAAAAGGTAAAAAACACTATTATTCAACTGACTTTCGCTACAGGTAAAATCTAAAAAGGCATCAGACACTCCACTCATGTGCGTAATTCTACCCTTCGGGAAATGGCAAAAGCTCCATAGGGATGATGTCAACCATCCATACTCGAATGAACCAACTGGTCCATTCTTGATCCCGGTACTTCTCATTGTTAACCACAAAGGGTGTGGACAAACGACACCTCAGGGTCAGCAGGCCCTGATGATGGAAGCCCCGGTATAGCCTGACAAGATGATTAAATGTGAATTCAAGATCAGCCTTCTCCGTAAAGAACCTCATCATCAGCACCACCCGCCAAACAACGAATGTATTTTTTCCAAAGTAACCTGGTAATTCAAACAAAAGTCAAGCACGACCCTATCAAGGGGGCCAAAAGCGAAAGGGTATAGGTATATGCTCAAGAGTCCATCTGTAGAGTTCGTAATACACCCTCCTGGGGGAAACACCTACAGCGTTATGCCCTCACTCCATCCACAGTATTTTCTCACCATCTCCAAATGCTCCCCCTATCAAAGATATCGTCTTCAGAACAAACTCCCTCGGCTCCCAAGCACCGGGAACAACACTCTCCACTCTCTGCCATGCCGGCCCCGAAGTGGTTGCCAAGACTATGGTAAAACTAAGAGACCAAAGCAAGGTCGTGCACCAAAACGTTTTTCACATGAAGAAATGAGAAACCCTATTCGAAAGCGGAAGAACAGCTGTGAGCACGTGATTTTTACCCTAAGCAAATTATTCCAAAAAATATCAAATAAAATGATTTTATAATTTTGTTGCGTTCTTCGTATTAAATGGTTGCATCATAACTCGTATTAAAAAATACAAAAATATGCATATGTATTAGGATTTTAATTTTTACATTTTTAGTATTAATGCATTTTCGAAAACAAATGAAAGAAAAATCAAAAATAGGATCGTATGGTTTTAATTGAAAATTACTACAAAATAGTTATTAAATAATTTTTAGACTTTGATTAATATGATTATTAGTTTAATCTTAATTTTATAAAATTTAAGAAAATACAAAATGAAAATGTAATATAAAAAATAATAATAATATGAGTGAAATACAAGAAAATAAATAAAAGGGCAAGAGAAATGGACTTTTTTTTTTAAATTTCTTGGGCCAAATACCCCAGCCCAAAATTAACCCATACCCCAGGCCCAACCCACACCCCAAAATCCGACCCACCCTATCCCTTGTTATTAACGGAGGCTTCATCTTTAGATAGAGACACGGAAATACCGTGTCTCTACCATCTCTCTATGGAGGCTGAAGAAGGCTATAAGGCGAGCGATTCAGAGAGGGATTTTCAGCGGAGAGATTCTGGAAGATCAGGGAGAAGAAGAGAAGAGTTTTGAAGAAGAAAAAGCAAAGGAAAAATTAAAAAGTTAGGTTCTGAGAGCTGTGAGGTTTGAGCGAAAATTTTCTTCCAATTTCTAGCAAAAATTGTGTAATAACATTTGGATTTCGAAGTTTCATTTCATTTTTAGATTCGAGAACTCAAAGTGAATCTCTGGCTGATATCGTAGCTTCTTCAGGTTCTTTCCATTCCTTATGTGCAATTTTTATTGAATCGATTCCTCTTCTACTACTTATATTCCGTTTGAATCTGTGTTTGAATGTAAATGTTGTTAAAATTTGTTTCTGTGTGGTTCTGGTTGGATGATTCTCATCAACATATGACCCTATTCTATTCGCATGGCTCGTATAGCATTTGAATTGATTTGTTCTGTTTAAAGTTATTGCTTGGTTCTGTCATTTCTGCTTGATTGTTGATTTAGATTAGTATTTTAACTTCATCTCGATTTATCGATATTAAAGAAAATATTTCAGTTGATTTGCAATAGATTTGTTTAATCATTAGAGAAGAGTTGTTGATTTGTCGACTCTTCTCTGACTGGTTGATATCATGGTTTATTCATCTTTGCTAGATTCAGTTTGATTGAGTGTTTGGAGTCGAGGTTAGCAATTAGTTTGGAGTTCCCATTAGTATTATTGTTCTCATTGACTTGGTTTAATATTAATCTATCAACTGAAAGTCTGTTGTTTGATTATGGAATGAGTGCTGAACTTTGATTGTTTTTTTTACTGCTATTTGAGTTAATCAGTCGCTCCATCTCGCTGAGGTTCTGTTTGCTTTGTGATCTAGTTTTCCAAGTTTTGAGACCTAAGTCCATTAGATTGCTGCTCGCTGAAATTTCATTTTAGATCATTTCACTTTCAAAATTTGATACATGAACTCCTCTATGGCCTGCATTACTTAAAATGAAATTAAGCTGATCGTGAAGCATGATGTACTCAATTACCTTTGATGGCTGTGAGCTGATTTCAGCTCTATAAAAGTGGAAATAAGCAGCTCTTTGTGTGCGCTGTTTTGAAATTTATGAATTAGGTTTCTAATTGACCTTAGATGTTTATATTCATTGCTGGGTGTGTCCATACATGGTGCATTTTATGAGCAGGAGAGGTGTTCGTTTAAGTTTGAACTATATGCTGTGTTTTTGTAATGAGAATTAAGCCC
>MU768174.1:0-20872 GCA_026770625.1 Nicotiana glauca
ACCAACATCGAACATTATATTTTAATGATCAAGTTCGCAGGATGCTAATATATTCTGATTAACTTTAATAACACCGGACCAAACAATTCCTTAAGCTGCTTATTCAAATACACAGATCCTATAAAAATAAGATTCAAGCATTACAACACCCAATCAAACAAGTTACGTGCATGAAATTAAAGTCATACCTCAACAGAAACCTCGACGCACTTTGACGAACTCAAGCTTCGACACTCGCCGGCACCATTGACGCTACTACCATAAAACCACGGCCAAGCGACATACACGAAAAATGCCAAAGACTGGTTCTATTCGAACTCAACATAATAACGTCACTATTTTCTACTCGTTCGTCATCGACGATGCGACTCCGACAGTACCAAAGACAGCAGCGATGGTGAGCTGGGCGGAATCGTTTGGTGAGAGAGATCGAGACTGAAGTTTTACTGGTTTGAGGACTGTTCGACGTTGGTGTTACTGGTCGTTGCTGGACGACGCCGACGCAGGAACGGGGCTGGTTTCGTGGAGGAGAAGCAGCTGGTCGTTTGGCTATGGCTAGTGACGATGGAGCTGGGGTGGTGGCTGCTATAGTATTTGTAGTTTTTAGGGTTTTTCTGTATTGATTCTTGAGGAAGATGACCCAAGGGTCATTAGTTTTGGTCTGGTCGTTGGCTGAAGCTTAAGCCATGGAGGAGAGGGAGTAAGGTTTTTTGCTGTTTCTTTTTTGGATTGGAGAAGAAGTAGATCGTTTGGGGATGGGGTTTATTCCAGCGGCGCCCCTTTTTCTTTGTTGTATCCGTGTATATCTTGTATCAGTGTATTGTTTTTTTCACCATGAAGAAGTAGGTGAAGGCTGTTCTCTTAAATCTTCATGAAGAAGACGATGCTCAAGTTCAGGGGCCTATTCTCAATTGCGGCTGCTTCATATTCTTTCTTTATCCATGTATTTGTTCTCGTTAGGTGTAGTTTTATAGGTAGGGTATTAGGGTTTTAGGGTATTGGGCCTAGTTTTGGGTATTGAGATTGGGGTTGTTATGGGCTAGGTCCGAATTTTGGATCTAAACTTGGATCGTTTGACCCCAAATATTATTCTTTTCCCGAAAACCGGATAAAAATACGATCTTATTCAATTAATCTCACGTAGGCAAAATATCTATTAAAATGAGACTGATAATTAAAACAAAACTATTTTTTTTTTTGGGTATTTTTAATATTAAAGTAACTACAAAATATTAATGAAACTATTTTTGTATTTTTAAAATTATATAAAGATAAAAATAAGGTCCTACTATTATTATTATTATTATTATTTTTTTTCTATATTTTTCAAGATTATATTAAAATAGAAATAGGTTCAAAGGAAAATATTCTCTCTAAAAATATCTAATACACTAAAGTAGAGTAATATGCAACCATTTTTGTATATATATATTTTTTACTTTTTTTATGATGAAAATAAATTAAAGAAATCAAAAATAGTTGAAATAGTTATATTTGGCCTAAATTAAATATTTACCTGCTAAAAATGGGTAAAATTTTGGGGAGGGTCAAAAATCACATGTCAACAGCAACTACAATGAAAAATGAGGAAGGGGTGGAAGTGCCAAAGACAAGGGCTGCCTGCACTGTTGAAGATTTGAAAAGGTGGGAGAAAAATGCTAAGGCCAAGAAATGGCTTGTGTGTGGACTGGGTCTAAATGAATACAGCAGGATTCAAAGCTTTACTACTGCAAAAGAGATATGGGACACTTTGCAAGTGGCTCATGAAGGAACACCTCAAGTGAAGAGATCCAGAAGAACATTGTTATATTCTCAATATGAGAATTTCACTATGAAAGATGGAGAAACCACTCAAGAGATGTACACTAGGTTCACTACACTGACAAATGAACTTTAAGTCTCTTGGAAGAATTATTCTTGAAGAAGACAAGGTTGAGAAGATCTTGACAAGAGTTCTTCCAGTTGCTTGGGAAAGCAAAATCACTGCCATTTAGGAGTCCAAGAATATGGCCACTCTCAGGCTGGATGAACTGATTGGGAATCTTACTGCTTATGAACTGAGAAGGCAAACCAGGAAGATGGATACACCCAAGAAGGAGAGAAGTTTGGCTCTCAAAATTACAGAAAGTTCAGACCTAGAAGATGATGAGATGTCTATGATCACTAGAGATTTCAAAAAGTACCTGATGAGAGGAAAGGGTTCATCAAGAGGTACAAACTTCAATAAGACAAGAGCTCCTGAGAAACAGACAAATGATGGTTGTTATAAGTGTGGTAAGACTGACCACATGATCAAGAATTGCCCTCAATGGGAGATGGAGTGGAAGAAAGAAAGGGCTGGACGAAGAAATAGGAAGAAGGAACAGGTTCAACCCAAGAGAAACAAAGGATTCAACCAAGGCTATGGTTGCTGCTTGGGGTTAAACCTCTGATGAAGACTCGGAAGATGAAGCTTAAGAAAAGCAAGCTCTTATGGCCATTGGAGAATCAGATGATGAGTAGGAGGTAAGTATTCTGCATCTCAAGGACAAAATTAAATTTCTGTCTAAAGATAGATTGGCTGAGCTATTATTAGACTTCATTGATGAGTCTGAAACAGTTAACAATGAAAAGGAAGTTTTGTCTAGGGAATGTGTTATCCTAAAAGAAAAATGCAAAAGTCTTGAATCTAGGGCTAATGAGAGTGATAACAAAAATGCTGAGTTGAAGAACCAGGTTCTTTAATTTGACAATAGTATTCTAGAACTTAGGTCAGAAAATCTAAAACTGAAACTAGGAACAGGAAAGAAGAAAGTCGATCACTCATTTCTCACGCTATAAGAAAATCTAGGAAAAATAAAAGATGAATTGTATAAGAAAGATGAATTGATTAAGGTTCTAAAAGAAGATATAGGAAAGGTGAAACATGAACTAGACAGAACTTGAAAATGGAACAAAGCTTCTAATGCTCTCTCATGGTTGCAAGAGCATCACAGTAGCAATAAAAAAAGACTTGGCTATGGGACCCCAAAAACAAGTACCTCACTCTTCTTGAAAATAAGATCTGCACACACTGTGGTAAGAGTGGCCATTATAAAAATGAATGTAATGCAAAGGAAAAGGCCAGTCAAAGAAACAAAGCTTTTGTTCAAGAAAAACACAAACTGTCAAGCTGGGCAAGAAAGAATCTGATTCATCCTTTTGCCCATAGAAAGGGACCCAAACTAGTTTGGGTTCCTAAGACTAACCCCTGATTTCTTTTTGCAGGTTCAAGTGAAAGGGAGTATCCAAATATGGTACATGGATAGTGGCTGCTCAAAACACATGACTGGGAACAAGGACCAGTTCCTTTCACTTGAGAACCTGAAAGGAGGTAATGTCTCATTTGGAAATGGAAAGAAAGGTGAGATCATTGGGGTTTGAAAGGTAGGTAAGACAGACTCTCATTCCATTGAGAATGTCTACTTGATAGATGGCTTGAAATATAGCCTAATCAGTGTGTTACAACTTTGTGACAGAGGTAACCTGGTAGCTTTCACCTCTACCAAATGTTTTGTGATTAGCATTACCACTGACAAGATTGTTTTGCAGGGAAAAAGAGTTAACAATATTTACATTGTAGATTTGTCTAACTCTTTCAGAAAATGAACTCACTTGTCTAAGTGTGCTAGTTAATAATCCCCTCTTGTGGCACAAAAGACTTGGCCATGCCAGTCTAAATCATCTAAACAAATTAGTCTCCAAGGACTTGGTGATAGGGTTACCTAATATCAAGTTCAAAGAAGACAAAGTTTGTGAGGCATGTGCAACGGGGAAGCAGGTAAGGTCATCCTTCAAATCCAAGAAAAATGTAAGTACGTCCAAGATGTTGGAACTGGTTCATATGGATATTTGTGGTCCAATGAGAACCATGAGTAGAAATATGTGATGGTGCTTGTTGATGATTATTCTAGATTTACCTGGGTACTATTTCTAACATCCAAAGAAAAGGCATTTGAAATGTTTACTTCCTTTGTTAGAAAAACTCAGAAACAATTAGGAAATCAACTTGCATCCATTAGGTCTGATCATGGAACTGAATTTGAAAATGTAAAATTTGCTGAATATTGTGATGAAAATGGTATAGATCACAACTTCTCTACCCCTAGGACTCCTCAGCAAAATGGTATATTTGAGAGAAAGAACAGGACCCTTGAGGATATGGCAAGGACCATGCTTCTCTCTAGTAAATTACCCCACAACTTCTAGGCAGAGGCTGTAAACACTGCGTGTTACATAATTAATAGATGCATGACTAGACCTCTTGTTGAGAAAACTCCTTATGGGTTACTTAAAGGGAGAAAACCAAACATATCCCACCTTAGGGCATTTGGTTGCAAGTGCTATGTGTACAATAATGGAAAAGACTCCCTAGGAAAGTTTGATCCCAGAAGTGATGAGGGAGTATTCTTGGGGTATTCTTCACATAGCAAAGCATATAAAGTATTTAATAAAAGAAATCTGTGTGTAGAAGAAAGTGTGCATGCTGTATTTGATGAAACTAACATTCTTTCTGAGAGACAGGAACATGAAGATAAAGCCATTGGCTTGGTAAGAGAATTGACTGAAGTAGCATTAAAAGAAGGAACAGGTGATGGAATAGGTTCTTCCAGTCTGGGAAACCTGACAGGGGGAACTAATCAGGGAGAAAATGAAACAAACTCTTTACAAGAACCTATTCATGAACCTATTCCTCATCAACAGAACACAGGAGAATCATCTAGTAGAAACCAGTTGTTAGTGAAATCTCACAAGTATCAAAGTTCTCATCCCATTGAGAACATCATTAATGATCCAACATCTGGAGTCAAAACTAGATCACAATTAAAGAATCTATGTGCATTTGATGCTTTTCTATCTCTTATTAAACCTAAAAATGTTGTTGAGGCTTTGCAGGATGCAGACTGGTTCAATGCTATGCAAGAGGAAATCAATCCGTTTGAAAGAAGTCAAGTATGGCATCTAGTTCCTAGACCCAAGGACAGGTCAGTCATTGGCACCAAATGGGTCTTCAGGAACAAACTTGATGAAGATGGAACTGTTACAAGAAACAAGGCAAGGCTAGTGGTTCAGGGCTACAGCCAAGAGGAAGGCATTGACTATGATGAGACCTTTGCTCCAGTTGCAAGACTAGAGGCAATCAGACTCCCCATTGCCTTTGCAGCACATATGGAATTCTCTCTTCATCAAATGGATGTCAAAAGTGTCTTCCTAAATGGCTACCTCAAGGAGGAAGTGTTTGTGAAACAACCTCCAGGATTTGAAAGCAAGGAATGTCCTGAGCATGTGTACAAGCTAGACAAAGCTCTATATGGGCTCAAACAGGACCCGAGAGCTTGGTATGAACGACTATCAAAATTCCTACTGGAGCATGGCTACAAAAGAGGTAAAATTGATAGCACTTTGTTCCTAAGGGAAAAAGGTAAAGACCTCCTTGTTGTACAAATATATGTGGATGACATAATATTTGGGGCCACTACTGATAGGTTGAGTAAGGACTTTGCAAAATTAATGGGAAGTGAGTTTGAAATAAGTATAATGGGTGAACAAAATTTCTTCCTAGGCTTGCAGATCAAACAAAGTCCAAATGGGACCATGATCCATCAGCAGAAGTATACAAAAGAACTAATCAAAAAGTTTAAAATGGAGGACTCCAAAGAAATAGATACACCTATTGCAACTGCCACTAAATTAGATGTTGATGAACCTGGTTCATCAGTTGATCAAAAGTTGTATAGGGGTATGATTGGTTCACTTTTGTATCTTACTGCCAGCAGACCTGACATTATTTTTAGTGTAGGACTTTGTGCTCGTTTTCAGGCAAATCCAAAGGAGTCACATTTGACTGCTGTCAAGAGGATACTGAGATATCTGCACCACAGATTTGTGTCTTTGGTATCCCAAAGGAAGTAATTTTGATCTGGTAGGATATGCTAATGCTGATTATATAGGTTTTTCTGTGTACTGGAAGAGTACTTCAGGTATGGCACATTTCCTGGGGTCATGTCTAGTGTCATGGCTACCAAAAAGCAAAATTCAGTAGCCCTGTCTACTGCTGAAGCAGAATATATTATTGCTGCCTCTTGTTGTGCTCAATTGCTATGGATCAAACAACAGTTGGTAGACTTTGGAATTGAAGTGGGGGTGTATTCCAATATTTTGTGATAACACTAGTGCTATAAGTATGACAAAGAACCCTGTTCATCATAAAATGACCAAGCACATAGATGTTAGACACCACTTCTTAAGAGATAACTATGAGAAAGGGCTAATCTCCATAGAATTTTGTGCTACTGATAAATAAATAGCTGACATCTTTGCTAAAGCACTGAGTAGAGAAAACTTTGAAAGGAACAGGTTGGAATTAGGGATGATTAAGATCACCTAAAAGGTCCAGGTCAGAATGCACAATGAAAAAAATGAAAAAAATGAAAAAAAAATTGGTTAGGAGTTCTTAATTCAATGTAAATATCTAGACTAATTCTCACTCAGTCTCATACTTTAATTAGTATACTCTTGTGACATGTGTTTATATAAATCTTTAATCTCTTACAAAGTTTTTCTATTCTGACATTTGAGGCATGATCAATAGAAGTTTTACTTGAAGAACCTGGTTCATCAGTATATGCTCATAAAAAAGTTCAGGTATGTTTCTATACTTTGCACAATTAGAAAGATAAAATTACCAATCATGAGCAGAAGTCCTAATTACACCAAACTTTCAGAAATTCTATCTGTTGAGCATTGAACCAGTTTCATTATCCTAGGAGTCTAACTAAAATGGGATTTTTTTTAAAAACTAGCGTCACTCATTAATCTCTAAACAAATTGGAATTCTAATTTGATTAGACTCCTAATTGACCACTGAAAAGGCTGTTGTTACAGGCTTAATCATGATCCCTCTTTAAATACACTCCACACCTTCTCTCATCACTCATAACCGTCATTCACTTCTCCAATACTTCTGATAAACCCCTTTCTTCTCCAAAAATTCCCAAAAGATTTCCAAAAATTCTCCGCCATGACTAATCCTCAAGACAATCCTGGAACTTCCCCACCTGTTTCCCCTAATACTTCATTCTCAACACCTCTAGTTGAAACCCCAAAACCCAGATTTCATCAGCAAAAGATGTTAGCCAGAAAAACTGTAGCATCCGGCTCTCTCAAAAAAGCTTTGAACAAAAAATTAAAGGCCAGTCAAAGGAAAGAGGTTTCAGCTGAAGAATCTGACTCAAGCTTTGAGCCCGAAAAGTTCATCTCTGCTAGTGAAGGAGAAGAACCTGGGTCTTCTGACAATGACAAGAGTCAAGAAACCCCAGGTGAGGTAAACACCTGTTTTGTATATTCTGATGTAGTAGAGAAGGAAGATAGTAGGTTTGTGTTGGTGGGTTCTATGAAAAATGCTGAAGGGGATAAGTCTAGTAGGAGGAGAAAGAAAAAGAAAGGGGAGGTTCTTGCTATATGTGGTGGTGGAGAAGAAGGTGGCTTAAAGTCAGGGGGAAGCGAATCAGGAGAGGCTGCTGAGGGACTTGTTCAAATGAGTAGGCAACAAGAAGAACGTGGTTTTTCTGTGGATGAGACTTTAGCAGATGTTCTAAAGAAAGTGGGGGCCAGTTATGACCCAAAGAAGAGCAAGGTGTCTTCACAAAGACCCCAGTTGCTTCTAAACCCTCAAAGAAAAGCAAAGTAACATATCCCAAGACTGCTGCTACTTCTGTACCTAAGGGAAGAACCACAAGGAGCAAAGTAAGGCAAAGTGAGGCAGAACTACAGAAAGCATTAGAGAAGAGTAAGAAAAAGAAGAAGGAAAAGAGAAAAGAAAAAATAGTGGAAAGTTCTGAAGCTGCTGAGAGAGAGGTACAACTATAGAGGTTCCCACTGTCAAACCAAAAATAACCAAGACTCCTGCAAAAAATTCTTCAAAATTTGTACCTGCTGAACCATTTTTGGCTAAAAGAAAAAGGTCTGCAGTAAAGGGAAAACAAGTGAAAATTACTGAAGAAGAAGATGAAGAGTGGAGTGGAGAAGAAGAGGAGGAGGAGTCTGAACAAGAGCAATATCGTTTTGTTATTTTTAGCAGGAGGAAGATATTGAAGGGAAGGCTGCTGAAAGACCTGGAGGAGCCAGGCATGCTTAGGTTGGTGGATGCTTTAGCTGCACAGGGGTGGAAGTACATGGTCCTTCAAATGGATGGAAGACTAGCCAGAAGAGAGCTGATTGAATTCATGGAAAATGGCTCTGTGAAAAATGGGCTAGTAACCAGTGTTGTGAAAGGTTTGAAGGTGAAGTTTGATGCACCTGAATTGGGCATGATTCTAGACATTCCAAGTGAGGGCTATGATGATTATACCAGGCAAAGGTGGCCTTGTCTAGATGATCTGCCCACAGCACTCCAAATCACCAGGAAGTTCTGTGATACAAAGGATGATTAAGAGGTGCTTGAGGCAAGATTTGTTCAAAAGAGTGAAATGAAGCCAGATCATGAAGTGCTCTTTGAGTTTGTGAACAAGTGCCTGCTGCCTAGACAGGAGACGAGGCACACTGCAAACTACATGGACCTGGTTCTCATGGAGTGTCTTGTGAGGGGTAAGCAGATTAATTGGCCTGCTTTCATAGTCAAACTGCTGGACAAAGTCATCAATGGTTCAAAGGCTCATGCTACTCCTTATGGATTCATTCTGACAACTGTACTGGACAGGCTGAACGTTCCTTTGAAGAAATAGGAAATGGCCTCCAGTAAGGAGCACTTTGGAATCAAGACTCTCCAGGCTTGTGACTATCTGCTAAGTGTAGCCCCTGTTGAACCTGGTTCATCAGTGAAGACTCTAGTGAATAGCAAGATTAGGGCTTTGGTTCAAGAATGTGGGATCAAAGATGCTGAGATTGCTAGGCTCCAGGCTCGTGTGGCTGAGTTGGAAGAAGAAAGGAATGGGCTGAAAGCAGAACTAGCAAAAGAAAAGGAAAGGAGTGAAGGGATGCTACAAACAATTCTCAACCTAATCCAATCCCAACCATCTAGTTCTTCTAAGCCTTATCCCTATTTGTCCTAGTTCTGAACCAGTTCAGTTACCCCCCCAGTGACCCAGATTAGGGATTTTTCTTGTTTTTGCTCATGGTTGGTTGTTTTTGTTCTTTCTTTTTTTGTGGACTGTCTTGTTGAAGCACTACCTTATCAATGACAATTTGCACTTCTCTTGTTTTATGATGATTCTGCTCTTAATAGTTATATTTGTCAAGTTGATTTTTGATTAACTAAAGCATGCTTTCACTTAACAAAAAAACGAAATAAGAAATGGATTCTTTTTTATTTTACTAGCTTGACGGAAGCTATTGGAAGCAACTGGACTCTCTACTTAGCTCGACCTTTATCTACGTTAGCATACACACGAACCGAACCACTAGAATCCTGCCTTATACACTCATAGAGGCCTTTCCTTTACAAACAAGAGAAGTAATCGCACGTATCATGGTAGGGACTACTAAGGAGATGTACGAGTTTAGTTTGGTGTCCTTTTGATAAGTGAGCCCAGAGTGAAGAAACATGCAGTTGCCCCAGTGGCCATGAGTAATGATTTATATTCTGGGATTCACATGTTTATGCAACTTTTCGATGATGCCAAAAGGGAAAAGATATAGTGTATTGTGCTTAAAAAATATTTTTCTAAACAGTGATGTTTATGACCTAATTAAATCTGGCCCTTAATGATAAGCTAACATTTTCAAGTGATGATATTTTAGCTGAGTTCCATGGGTTCTCTGATCAGTAAAAGCACAGAGTTTGTCATCATCAAAAAGGGAGAATTTGTTGGCCCAGGATCAGTTGAAGTTTTGAAGAATGACAAATGAACTCAGTGAAGGACCAGGTTCATCTTAGGAGACACAGTTGTTATGGACCATGCACATGAGATGCACGTGAAGAAGATAAGTCCTTGGGATCAAGCAACAATATCTTCTGAACTGATCGAAAAGATTACATATGGGATAAGGAGAAGATGTCTCCTTATGAGAAGAGAACACATCCGGATAAGGGTTGGAGTTTGGATTGGTCTAGGACTCAAACTCAATGGAGGATTAGAAATTGAGTCACAATCCAACTCTAATTACTAATCAAATAAATAACGGAGTTGTTCTCTTTTACAGGTATGCACATACGATGAAGTTAAGAAAAATTGAGAGCAAAAGAGCAAGGCTATTTTGCAAGCAATTTATGTGAGATTGAGTGTGCACGCCTCTAGCTACTTGAACAAGATAGAAGAACCAGTTCCATTGTGTTTATTCTTATTCTAGTTCAATTGTAGTAGGTGATTTAAAACTTGTACCTTTCCAGCTTTCATAGAAGCAATTGTATTAGGTACTTTGAGTATTCAAGTTAGAGTTAACTTGAGAGTGTCGCAACAGTTGAGGCTGTGTGCCACACTGGGATTAGAGTTAATCCTTAGGTTTACAAGAGTTTTGTAACTGTTGTTTTTGGCTCATTGAGTTTAATGGATGGTTGGGAAAATCCTACTAAGTACTAGGCCGTGGTTTTTTCACCTTTTGAGCCAGGTGTTTTCCACGTAAAAATTTTTGTGTTCTTTTATTTTCTGTATTTTAATTCCACAAACAGTAGTAGTTAGAACACCAAGAAGAACCAGGTTCTTCTAGATCGAAAATTGGGTACCGCACAAATCACCCCCCCTCTTGTGTGGTATTGACGTTTGGAACATCAGAGTTTACCCTCATCCATCTTGTAAGGTTATATCGGCTACTACGTTATTGGGAATTGATTTCTCTTCAGCGTCAATCTACCGGAGCTCCTAGTGTCGGCGGTGAGGAGGACGAGGACAGTGGATTGATGAATTGGTTCATTTGGATTCAAACGATAGATGTCATTCCTGGAGAGTTTATGTCGTTTCCTGAGAGATGGAACTTCACACGTAAATGTCCCATCTGAATTATCATCGCTTTGATCAGAGGAAGGATCCATAAGGATATCTTTTCGTTCTATATTTGTAGTAACTCATTGGCCGACAGACGAGGTTCCTGACTTAGTTGTGCAGTCTCGTAAGGTGTAAGCTTGCTCGATTCATAATAGGCGCCGGTGGCGAGATCTGTCAAAAGGGAGATGGGAGGCGAAGCATCATGGTAGGTGCCCAGTGCTTTGCTTCCTAGAAAATGGTGCTTTTCTTGCCGGCTTATTTAACTCAACTATCGCAGGTGCCGGGGGTTCTTTTGGTATGAGGACACGTCCTCCAGGGGATGAGGAGAGATTGTTGGCCTCGAGATCGAGGAGTGATGACAAAAGAAAAGACGCTCCGGGCGAAAAGGCATGCAGTGAGGCACCTCATTCTCAAAGGTTAAGGAGAAGCGATTTGATCGATCGACCACCTTCTGGAAGCGGTACGCCATCGGATGTTTCTTCGGCCTTCGGCGAGGCATAGCGGTTTGGCCTTATGGTGAGTTTTGACTGCTGTAAGATTATTCCGGCCTCATGCCTTTCTTTTTCCCCTTTTCTTTTCCTTTATTCAGCTTTCTTTCATAGGTACAGGCTTAAATCCAAGCTGCTTTGTAGTGAGGCCCCGTTGGGGAAGCTTTGGATAGGGAGAATCCCTCAAGCTTCTTTGTGTGGCAAAGGAAAGCGAGTTGGTTTCCTTACGGCGCGAGGTGGACCGGAGCCAGAGCTGTGAGATCTACCTGAAGAAATAGGTACCCTATATTTTATGCTGACTTGCACTCCCTTTCTACCTCGGAGTCTTGATGTTTTGATATTTCAGTTGGAGGATGATGTTCTACACGCCAATACCACACAAGAGGGGGGTGATTTGTGTGGTACCTAATTTTCGCACTAGAAGAACCTGGTTCTTCTAGATGTACTTACTATTACTATTTGTGAAATTAAGAGTGCATAAAATAAGGAACACAGAGATTTTTATGTGGAAAATACCTGGCTCAAAAGGTGAAAAAACCACAACCTAGTACTCAGTAGGATTTTCCCAAACTTCCACTAAAATCACTGAGCCAAAATAGCATTTACAAAACTCTTGTAAACCTAAGGATTAAACTCTAATCCCAGTGTGGCACATAGCCTCAACTGTTGCGACACCTTCAAGTTAACTCTAACTTGAATACTCAAAGTACCTAATACAATTGCTTCTATGAAAGCTGGAAAGGTACAATATGAAACACCTACTACAATTGAACTAGAATAAGAATAAACACAATAGAATTGGTTCTTCAATCTGGTTCATGTAGCTTCAGGAAAGCACACTTGAATCACACATAAATTTCTTGCAAAATTTCCTAGCTCTTTTGCTCTCAATTTAGTTTAACTTCTGCATATGTGCAATGCCTATAAAAGAGAACAATCATAGTTATTTAAAGAGTTAGTAATTAGAGTTTGATTGAGACGCAATTGTTGATCCTTCATCGAATTCGAGTCCTAGAACAATACAAACTCCAACCCTTATTCTTGATCCGGATTTAGTTCCCTTCACATAAGGAGACTTCATCTCCTTATCCTTTATGCAACCTTTTCGATCAGTTCAGAAGATATTGTTGTTGATCCTTGAGACTTATCTTCTTCACATGCATCTCAAACGTATAGGTAGATAACCACTGTGTCTCACATGATGGACATGGTCCATGACTGAGTTCATTTTGTCAATCTTCAAAACTTCATCTGAACTTGGGCCAACAAATTCCCCCTTTTTGATGATGACAAACTCTGTGCTTTTACTGATCATAGAACCTGTGGAACTCAGCTTAATTATCAACACTTTAACTTAGACAACCCAACTTATCATTAAGGACCAGGTTTAATCAGGTTATAAATATCACTTTATTTCAGAATACAAAGTAAAGCACAATATCTTCCCCCTTTTGCATCATCAAAAAGTTGCATATAATGTGAATCCCAAATTTTAATTATTACTCATGACCACTAGGGCAACTGCAAGTGAAAACATGATTCAGTTAATCAATAATCAACTTTACAAAAATTTAACTATTAAGATCAGAAGTTTTATAGAACAAGAGAAACAGAGCACATTGTCATTGATTAGGAAATGTTTCTACAAAATAGACCACAAAAAGAAAGAAAAAACATCCAACCATGAGCAAGAAAAACTAAGAAAAGTCCCGAATCTGGGTCACTGGGGGGTTAGACTGGTTCCAAGATAGGAACTGGAAAACCTAAGGCTTAGAGGAACTAGAGGGTTGGGATTGAAGAAGGTTGAGCATGGTCTGGAGCATCCCTTAACTCTTTTCCTTTTCCTTTGCTAGCTCAGCTTTGAGGCCATTTCTCTCATTTTCCAGTTCAGCAATACGAGCCTGGAGCCTAGCAATTTCTGCATCTTTTGTTCAACATTCTTGAACCAATGTCCTAACCTTGCTATTAACAGGAGTCTTCAGAGATGAACCAGGTTCAACTGGGGTGGCATTCACTGGATAGTCACAAGTCATATGAGTCTTGACACCAAAGTGCTCCTTGTTTGATGCCATTTCCCACTTCTTTAAAGGCACATTTAGACTTTCCAGAGCAGTCGTCAATAGGAACCCATATGGTGTGGCATGAGCTTTGGAGCCGTTGATGACTCTATCCAGTAGTTTGACAATAAAAGCAGGCCAGTTTATTTGTATTCCTCTTACATGGCACTCCATGAGGACCAAGTCCATGTAATTGGAAGTGTGCCTTCTCTCCTGCCTTGGCAGCAAGCATTTGTTTACAAATTCAAATAACACCTTGTGCTCAGCCTTCATCTCACTCTTCTGAACAAACCTGGCTTGAGGCACATCTTCAGCAGTTGCAGAATCACAAAAGTTTCTAGTGATTTGGAGTGCAGTAGGAAGAGAATACAGACAAGGCCACCTTTGCCTAGTATAATCATCATATCCCACACTGGGAATGTCTAGAATCTCACCCAGTTTAGGTGCATCAAACTGCACCTTTACTCCTTTCAATATGCTGATGACAACCCCATTCTTGACAGTAGCATTGGCCATGAATTCAATCAAATCCTTCCTGGCTAGTTTCCCATCCAATTGAAGGACCATGTCCTTCCATCCTTCTGTAGCTAGAGCATCCACCAATCTTATTATACCTGGCTCCTCCAGGTCTTTCAACAACCTGCCTTTCAAGATATTTCTCCTAACAAAAATGGCAAATATATCCTGCTCTTTCTCAAACTCCTCCTCTTCTTCTTCTCCACTCCATTCTTCTTCTTCTTCAATAATTTTCTTTTGTTTTCCCTTCACAACAGACCTAGTTCTTTTAGCCAATGAGGACTCAGCAGATACAGGTACAGAGGATGACTTCTTGGTCGAAGTCTTGGAACTCTTTGGTTTGGGTGGTGGAACCTTTTCAGTTTTTCCTCTTTCTTGATGGACCAGTTCCATATCTTCTTCTTCTTCTGCTGCAACCTTAACACTCTCTACAACTTTTGCCTTTCCTTTTTCCCTCTTTTTCTTCCTGCTTTCTTCCAGTGCTTTCTGCAACTCTTCCTCACTTTGTTTGATCTTGCTTCTAGTAGCTCTTTCCTTTGGTAATGAAGGGACTGTAGACTTGGGAGATGACACTTTTCTTTTCTTTGTGGGCTTAGAAGCAGTTGGAGCCTTTTGGGAAGAAGCCTTGCGCTTCTTTGGATCATAGCTAGCTCCAACCTTCTTCAAGATGTCAGCTAGGGTTTCTTCAGCAGATGAACCAGGTTCTCACTCTAATGAATGAAACCTTCAGCAGCCTCACCAGAGCCACTTCCCCCTGACTTGTTGCCACTCTCCTCTACCTCTCCACAGATCGCGAGAATTTTGCCTTTATTTTTCTTTCCCCTTCTACTAGACTCAGCCTCCTTTACATCTTTGACATAACCAACCAACACAAACCCATTATCCACCTTTTCTACCATATCAGTAAACACAAAACAGGTATTTACCTCACCAGGGGTTTCTTGATTTTTGTCAGTGTCAAAAGACCCACGTTTTTCTCCTTCACTTGCAGAGATAAATGTTTCAGACTCAGAACTTGTGTCAGATTCTTTACCAGGGCTCTCTTTCTTCTGGCTAGCTCACAACTTTTCATTTAGGGTTGTTCTCATAGAACCAGTAGCAATAGTTTTCCTTGCCAACATTTTCTACCGGCGAAACCTAGGTTTGGGGTTGTAACTAGGGGTGTAGATGAGGATAGGTTTGAGGGAGACACTGGTGGAGGAGTGTTGTCATGGTGAAGGATTTCTGGAGAATTGTGGGAATTTTGGAAATTTTGGAGAGAGAGAGGATGATCAGAACTTGGGAGAGATTAATGATGGTTATGGACTACAAATGAGTATGTGGAGTGTATTTAAAGAAGATTATGATTAAATACAGTAATGACAGCCTTTTTGCAGTAGTCAATCAGGAGTCTAATCAATTTAGAACACCGGTCTCTTAGTGATTAATAGGTGACGCTAGTTTTTAGGCAAAAATCCCGTTTTCCTTAGAATTCTAGGAGAATGAAACTGGTTCAATGCTCAATGGATATAATTTTTGGGAGTTTCGTGCAAATAGGACTTATGCGCATGATTGGAAAATTAATCTTTCTAATTGTGCAAAGTATAGAAACATACCTGAACTTTCTCATGAGCATATACTGATGAACCAGGTTCTTCAAGTAGAACTTCTCTTGATTATGCCTCAAATATCATAATAGAAAAAAACTTTGTAAGAGATCAGTGAGTTAATATAAACACATTTCATAGGAGTATACTAGTTAGAGTATGAGACTAAGTAATAATTAGTCTAGATATTTACATTAATTCAGAACTTCTAACCAAAAGAAATTTTTTTCATTTTTTTCTTTAAATTTTTTTTTTCATTGCATTCTGAACCGGTTCCTTTTTAGGTGATCTTAATCATCCCTAATTCCAACCTGTTCCTTTCAAAGCTTTCCCTATTCAGTGCTTTAGTGAAGATGTCAGCTATTTGTTTATCAATAGCACAAAATTCTATTGAGATTAATCCTTTTTCATAATTATCTCTCAAGAAGTGGTGTCTAACATCTATGTGCTTGGTCCTTTTATGATGAACAAGGTTCTTTGTCATACTTATAGCACTAGTGTTATCATAAAATATTGGTATGCATCCCACTTCAACTCCAAAATCTACCAATTATTGTTTAATCCTTAGTAATTGAGCACAACAAGAAGCTGCAGCCACATACTCAACTTCAGCAGTAGATAAGGCTACTGAATTTTGCTTCTTGGTAACCCATGATACAAGACATGAACCAAGGAAGTGTGCCATACTTGAGGTGATTTTTCTATCTACTAGGAAACTTGCATTGTCAGCATCAGCATATCCTACTAGATTGAAATTACTACCTTTAGGGTACCAAAGACACAATTCAGTAGTGCCTTTCAGATATCTCAATATCCTCTTGACAGCAGTCAAGTGAGACTCTTTTGGCTTTGCCTGAAAAAGGAGCACACAGCCCTACACTGAAAACAATGCCAGGTCTACTGGCAGTAAGATACAAGAGTGAACCAATCATACCCCTATACAACTTCTGATCAACTGATAAACCAGGTTCATCAATATCTAATTTAGTGGCAGTTGCAATGGGTGTGTCTATTTCTTTGGAATCCTCCATTTTAAACTTTTTGATTAGTTCTTTTGTATACTTCTGCTAATGAATCATGGTTCCATTTTGACTTTTTTTGATCTGCAACCCTAATAAGAATTTAAGCTCACCCATCATGCTCATTTCAAACTCACTTCCCATTAGTTTTGCAAAGTCTTTGCTTAGCTTGTCAGTGGTGGCCCCAAAGATTATGTCATCAATATAGATTTGCACAACAAGAAGGTCCTTACCTTTTTCCCTTAAGTATAAGGTACTATCTATTTTACCTCTCTTGTAACCATGCACTAGTAGGAATTTTGACAATCTTTCATACCATGCTCTTGGTGCCTGTTTGAGTCCATAGAGAGCCTTGTCCAACTTGTATGCATGCTCAGGACATTTTTTACTTTCAAACCCTGGGGGTTGTCTCACAAACACTTCTTCTTTTAAGTAGCCATTCAGGAAGGCACTTTTGACATCCATTTGATAAAGAGTGAATACCATATGTGCTGCAAAGGCTATGAGAAGTCTGATTGCCTCTAGTCTTGCAACTGGGGCAAAAGTCTCATCATAGTCTATTCCTTCCTCTTGGTTGTAACCTTGGACCACCAACCTTGCCTTGTTCCTTGTAACGGTTCCATCTTAATCAAGTTTGTTCCTAAAGACCCATTTAGTACCAATGACTGATTTGCCCTTGGGTCTTGGAAATAGGTGCCAAACTTGACTTCTTTCAAACTGGTTTAGCTTATCCCGCATTGCATTCACCCAATCTGCCTCCTGCAAAGTCTCAACAATATTTTTCGGTTTAATGATAGACAAAAAAGCATCAAAAGCACACAGATTCTTTAATTGTAATCTGGTTTTGACTCCAGATGTTGGATCAGTGAGAATGTTCTAAATGGGATGAGAACTTTGATACCTGTGAGGTTTCACAACCAACTTGCTTCTACTAGATGTTTCAGCCCGTTGCTGAGAAACAGGTTCATGAACAGGTTCCTTCAAGGAGTTTATTTCAATTCCTCTTTAATTTCCCCCCCCCCCCTGTCAGGTTGCCCTGTATGGAAGAACTTGTTCCATCACCTGTTCCTTCTGTTGGTGTCACTTTGACTTGAGCTGATACTTCAGCCAAGTCTTTGACCAGTCCAATGGCTTCATCTTCATGTTCCTGTCTCTCAGAAACAATGTTAGTTTCATCAAATACTACATGCACACTTTCTTCTACATATAGAGTTCTTTTACTAAACACCTTATAAGCTTTGCTATGTGAAGAATATCCCAAGAATACTCCCTCATCACTTCTCGGATCAAACTTTCCTAGGGAGTCTTTTCCATTATTGTGCACATAGCACTTGCAACCAAATGCCCTAAGATGGGATATGTTTGGTTTTCTCCCTTTAAGTAACTCATAGGGATTTTTCTCAACAAGAGGTGTAGTCATGCATCTATTAATTATGTAGCATGCAGTGTTTACAGTCTCTGCCCAGAAACTGTGAGGTAATTTACTAGAAAGTAGCATGGTTCTGGCCATATCCTCCAGAGTTCTATTCTTTCTTTCAACTACTCAATTTTGCTGAGGGGTCTTAGGGGCAGAGAAATTATGATCTATACCTTTTCATCACAAAATTCAGCAAACTTTGCATTTTCAAATTCAGTTCCAACATCAAACCTAATGGATGCAAGTTGATTTCCTAATTATTTCTGAGTTTTTCTAACAAAAGCAGTAAACATTTCAAATGCCTCATCTTTAGATGTCAGAAATAGTACCCAGGTAAATCTAGAATAATCATCGACAAATACCATTACATATTTCTTTCCACCTCTGCTCATGGTTCTCATTGGACCACAAAGATCCATATGAACCAGTTCCAACGTCTTGGACGTACTTACCATTTTCTTGGATTTGAAGGATGACCTTACTTGCTTCCCCCTTGCACATGCCTCACAAACTTTGTTTTCCATGAACTTGATATTAGGTAACCCCATCACCAAGTCCTTGGAGACTAATTTTTTTAGCGGATTTAGACTGGCATGACCAAGTCTTTTGTGTCACAGGAGGGGATCATTAACTAACACACTTAAGCAAGTGAGTTCATTTTCTGAAAGAGTTGACAAATCTACAATGTAAATATTGTTAACTCTTTTTACCTGAAAAACAATCTTGTCAGTTGTAAGGTTAATCACAAAGCATTTGGTAGAGGTAAAAGCCACAAGGTTACCTCTGTCACACAATTGTGACACACTTATTAAGCTATATTTCAAGCCATCTATCACGTAGACATTCTCTATGGAATGAGAATCTATTTTCCCTACTTTACCAACACCAATTATCTCACCTTTCTTTCCATTACCAAAGGAGACATTACCTTATTTTAAGTCCTCAAGTGAAAGGAACTGGTTCTTGTTCCCAGTCATATGTTTTGAGCAGCCACTATCCATATTCCATATTTGGCTCCTCCCTTTAACTTGGACCAGCAAAAGGAAATCAGGGGTTAGTATTAGGAACCCAAGTTAGTTTGGGTCCCTTTCTATGGGAAAAAGGATGAATCAGATTCTTTCTTGCCCAACCAGGCAGCTTGTGTTTTTCTTGAACAAAAGCTTTGTTCTTTTGACTGGCCTTTTCTTTTGCATTGCATTCATTTTTGTAATGGCCAGTCTTGCCACAATGTGTGCAGATTTTATTCTCAGGAAGTGTGAGGTACTTGCTTTAAGGGTCCCATTTTGGAGCTTGAGACCCATAGCCAAGTCCTCTCTTGTTGCTACTGTGATGCTCTTGCAACCAGGAGAGTGCAGCAGAGGCCTTGTTCCATTTGCAACTTCTGTCTAATTCATGTTTCACCTTTCCTAGGTCTTGTTTTAGGACTTTAATTAGTTCATCCTTCTTATACAATTCATCCTTCATCTTTCCTAGGTTTTCTTCTAGAGTGAGATGTATGTGATCAGCTTTCTTCTTTCCAATTCCTACTTTCAATCTTAAATTTTCATACCTCAGTTGTAGGACACTGTTATCAAGTTTAAGAACCTGGTTCTTCAATTCAGCATTTGTATTATCATTCTCATTTGCCCTAGACTATAGACTTTTACATTTAGCTTTTAGGATCACACATTCTTTAGACAGAACTTCCTTCTCATTGTTAATTATTTCAGACTTGTCAATGAAGTCTAGTAATAGCTCATCCAATTTTTCTTTAGACAGAAATTTAATCTTGTCTTTAAGATGAAGAATACTTACCTCTTGTTCATCATCTGATTCTCCGATGGCCATCAGTGTTTGCTCCTCTTCAGTTTCATCTTCTGGGTCTTCATCTGAGGTTTCTCCCCTAGCAGCAACCATAACCTTGGTTGAACCTTTGTTTCTTTTAGGTTGAACCTGTTCCTTCTTCTTGTTCCTTCATTCGGCTCTTTATTTCTTCCACTCAATTTCCCATTAAGGGTAGTTCTTGATCATGTGATCAGTTTTACCACACATGTAGCAACCCTCATTGGTTTGTTTCTCCGGAGCTCTTGTTTTGTTGAAGGTTGTACCTCTTGAAGAACCCTTTCCTCTCATCAGGTACTTTTTGAAATCCCTAGTGATCATAGCCACTTCATCATCTTCCAGATCTGCACCTTCAGCAATTCTGAGAGCTAAGCTTCTCTCCTTCTTGGGGGTATCAATCTTCATGGTTTGCCTTCTCATTTCATAAGCAGTCAAATTTCCAATCAGTTCATCCAGTCTAAGGGTAGCGGACACAATCCGGATAAAGGATGGGGTTGGAGTTTGTATTGTTCAAGGACTCAACATCGATGGAAGATCAGCAATTGAGTCTCAATCAAACTTTGATTACTAACTCATTAAATAACAGTGATTGTTCTCTTTTACATGGATTGCACAAATGCAGAAGTTAAACTAAATTGAGAGCAAAAGAGCGAGGAAATTTTGCAAACAATTCATGTGAGATTCAAGTGTGCATTCCTGAAGCTACTTGGACAAGATAGAAGAACCAATTCCATTGTGTTTATTCTCATTCTAGTTCAATTGTAGTAGGTGGTTTAAACTTGTACCTTTCCAGCTATCATAGAAGCAATTGTATTAGGTACTTTGAGTATTCAAGTTAGAGTTAACTTTAAGGTGTCACAACAGTTGAGGTTGTGTGCCATACTGAGATTAGAGTTTAATCCTTAGGTTTACAAGAGTTTTGTAAATTCTGTCTTGGCTCAGTGATTTTAGTGGAAGTTTGGGAAAATCCTACTGAGTAATAGATCGTGGTTTTTTCACCTTTTGAGCCAGGTGTTTTCCACGTAAAAATC
>MU768177.1:0-20028 GCA_026770625.1 Nicotiana glauca
GGACTTGTAAACCGGATTATATTTGCAGCGACCGCATTGTCCTTTTTATAAGGCATAGTTGGGCGTGATCAACAACCCTACTGCAAATTATCTAGCAACACAAATAAGAACTAAAATTGCGGTAAACTTTCTAATCAAAATAGTCAAAGCTATTTAAAATTCTTAACCAAATTTTGTATTTCAAATTATCTAAGAGAAATGAAGTTCATTAGTGGGAAACATTTTGAAACTTTTTTCAGCTAATGATCACAATATTAATTTTTTAACATCACATTCACAAAATGAAAGAAGTGTATGAATTGTTGGTTCTTCTTGTATTCTTTCTCTGCCTGATATATATGCCTACTTCAGTTTTATATTTTTTATACGAATCTTTTTTAATTATTCAATGTATATAAACAAAGAGTAGAATACTTGCTTGCAATTTTGTGATCGAATTAGAGCAAAAATTAATATATCATGAATAATAAAATATAGAAGGTGGAGAAAATGAGATAATAATATAGATCAATAGAAACAGTTATAACGTAAAATACTACTTTACAATGAATTATACGTTAAAGGGGGTGATTTGCTGTTTTTACAATGGGCAACAAAAATATTTTTTTTTCTAATTGAAGAATTTACTACAAGATCAAGAAAAGATCTTGCATTTGTTTTTATCATATCGATAATTCCATCCAAAATCTCAAAAGAAAAAAATCTAACAAAAAAAAAAACTTATGCGGGCGCAGGGTGAGGTGGGGCGGGACGGGTGAATGCAGGTGTTGTGTGAGGCAGGTGAACGCCGATGTAAATACTTTGTGGGGGTGATGCGAGGAGGAAATTTTTACGGATTTACGCGAGTTTACCGCAACGTTTATCATCCTTTAGGTATCTTCAAATCAGCAAGGCCCCATTGATAACTCAAATTTTAAATACCAAATCAAGAAAATAGTGTCCTTTTCCCAACCTTTTTCTCTCTATCACATCTCTTTTTGTTTAAAAAACAAGATTGATCATTAGCAGGTACAGGTTAGTACAATATGGTCAGTTTCACTAAATTGCACATGTAGTTGTGGATTTGTCTTTTGAGCTCAGCTCAGCTGTGGACAGCTACTACACATCTCAAACTTTTGGGTCCCACCTTACTGATGATCCATCTCATCACCACTTAATCGTACGGTCTAAATTTGATCATAACAATAGGAGTATAAGAAATTTATTTATTATTATAAGAAATTTATAACAATAGTACGCTTCCGTATTCTGACAACTTTTTCTTCTGAAACGGAGTAGTTAAATGGAAGAATTTTACTGCTAGTATTATTATTTCAAAATTTTATTGGGCTTAGCATCTATTCTTCTTTAAAGCTTACCACAAATAGAAAATATAATAAGAAAATAGATAGTACTTTCTCCGTTTCAATTTATACGAACTTATTTGATTGAGCATAAATTTTTTTTAAAAAAAATTAAAAGCTTTTGGAATTTGTGATCCTAAACAAGTCAAAAAGGTTTGCAAAATATTTATGTGGGTATAAAAGCTTCTCGTTAAAGGTATAATTGTAAGTTTAAACTAAATTGCTTCTAAATTTAGAAACTGGTCATTTTTTTTGAACGGACAAAAAAAAAGAGTTTCACATAAACTGGAATAGAGTAGGTAGTAATTATTATCTAGAATTGTCGTGAGATAGATAAGATCACACTCTTAGTCAGAAGTTCGGGTTCGAGCTTTAAAAATAAAAAAAATCGATAGAAAGTGCTCCTCTTTAAGGAATTTTATGCAGTAGCAGTCTAAATTAGTCGGTGTCCAAATACGAATACGAACACCAGATAGGTGGACACTGAATGAAAAATTTAAAAATTATAACAAAAATAAATATTTTGAAAATGAGTCAAAAAGAAATATAAATATAATTAGTCACTTAAAATTTGACTAATTATAAAATCTTCACGCCCCACATGTAATAGTAAAGATTTATCTAATCTCCACATGAATTTAGTTAATATGATTTTTAGAGAAGCATACAAATTAAGGTCAATTATCTTTATTCTTTATTTCTTTCTCTTGAATGCAAATATTAGACTATTTTACTTTAATATTAAACTTCGTTATTTTTATGTTTTCGCAAGTAATATTAATGCTATTATATCTGTATGGAGTATAAAAACAACAAATAAGCAATTAAAAGCTTGTCTTTTTTACATTTTATTCAGCATGATGTACAAAATACATTTGAATTAATTATAATTAAGTGCTAAATTTAAGTAAAGATAATAATAATAAACCCAGTATAATCTCCGAAAATTTGAGTAAAGTTAATGACACATATTTTTTATATATATATGGGGTCGTGTAAAGAAAATTTATTAGGATTTTTTATAGCAAGTATGTAATTATCATCTTTGCTAGATTATACAACAACAACAACAACAATAACATACCAAGTATTATCCCATACGGCTTTGCTAGATTATAAATTATCAAAAAAACTACTATTGTGTTTTTTATACACTCAATGCATCAAACTTTTTTTTTTTGGTTTTTCATCATTCGGTATTTTTATTGGGGTTTGACTAAATCTGGATTTGCACCAGAAAATCTCAAAAATTAAGGAGTAAAGTGCTCCCTAGTAAAGACAACTCCATACTTAGGACTTGAATCTGAGATTAAAATGGGTAAAAAGTTTCCTAACAACTGCGACTTCATGTCAAAACTCGAATTCAAAATTTTTAATTAAGAATGAAAGAGTAATTACCACTTTATCACGACCATTGTTGGTAATGCATCAAACTTAAATTCAACACAAAAATGTCAAAGGAAGCTTCTATATATATATATGCATAGAAAGGAGTGAAACAGTAGATATAAAGAATATATACACACACAAGTAACGTGTACAATTATGAGTGGAGTATACACAATATATGAATTGACAAAAGAAAGTGTATAGATATGCTTAAATTTTAAAAAATACAAAAAAATTAAATGGTAAATGACGCCGACCGCCAGCCAAAACAAATTCATTGTTGGAGACTTTTCTTCTCTATGCTGCAGGCCACCAAAAAAGACTCACCCTTGTCCTAACACCCCTACCCCCTTCCATCCCTCTTTCCTTTCTCCTCAAATTTCTCTCTGAAATTTCTTCACTTCACTTGAATTTTCAGTTGTCAGACTTGCTTTTTGATTTTTATTTTTCCATAAAAGGACACCCTTTTGGTTTTCTTTGTTGTGGAATTATTGGTTGAGCTAAAAATTTGAGGTATGAATGAGTAAAGACTGAATTTTTGAGTTTTGTTGGATCTTTGATTATGAAGTTGAGTTTCTAACCTGCCTTTATGTTTTTTGTTGGTCATAGGAAGACACCCTTTTGGATTTCTTGGTTTTGGAATTATTGGTTGAGCTGAAACATTGAGGTATAAAATGAGTAAAGATTGAACTTTTGAGTTTTTTTTGGATCTTTGATTATGAAGTTGAGTTTTAAACCTTCTTTGTTGGTAGTTATTTGTTCATAGGAAGAGACCCTTTTGGCTTTCTTGGTTGTGGAATTTTTGGTTGTGTTGAAAATTTGAGGTATGGATGAGTAAAGATTGAAACATTGAGTTTTGTTGGATCTTTGATTATGAAATTGAGATTTTTTGGTTATTATTTGTTCATAGGAAGATACCCTTTTGGCTTTCTTGGTTTTTGGAATTATTGGTTGAGCTGAAAATTTGAACTTGCTATTTTGGTTCTTATTTGTACATAGGAAGAGACCCTTTTGGCCATTTTGGTTGTGGGATTTAGATTATTGGTTGAGCTGAAGACTTGATGTATGATATGAGTAAAGATTGAATTTTGACTTTGTTGGATCTCTGATTGAGTGTTTGAGTCAATGTGTAGCCTGATTCTTGGTGGGTTCTTTGGATTCTTTGATTCTTTGTTTAGGCCCCGTTTGGCCATAACTTTTGCCAAAATAAATTTGAGATTTATTTTCAAAACTCATGTTTGGCCATAAATTTTGCTCATATTTTGGCCAAATCCCAAATCAAAAATTTCAAATTCCAAAATCAGCTATTGAGCTGAATTTGGGCCGAAATCTCAAAACTTGGGAGTTACATACATATTTTTTCAAAATAAAGTTGGAAAATATGTTTTGAAAACGTATGTCCAAACACATTTTCATCTTCAAACCAAACTTCAACCAAATCAGATTTTTCAAAATAAATTTGGGATCTATGGCCAAACGCTAGCTTAGATTCACCAAAATCAAAATGACTTAGATATAGGGTGTTTGGCCGTATGAGTAGAAGATTTGCCTAAAGTCATTGTTTTGTGTCTTTTGTATGCAATTGGTCGGATTCTAAGTGGTCGGTTATCTAATAGTTTAGAGGATAGCATTCTGTCACTTGTTCTGGAATTTTATTGAATCAATCTTGATCATCAGAGACACATTTAGTTTCGTTACGGTACATTCATTTAATGTAGGACTTATTATTATTATTATTATTATTATTATAGCCACTGCCTGCTGGAAGTTCTTGCCGTGAAGAGAGAAAATGTCGGGAGGAGGTACGCAGAACAGTTTAAGAAAAACCCTTGGAGCGCTCAAGGATACAACTACTGTCAGTTTAGCTAAAATTAATAGCGGCTATAAGGTAATGATATTCTTTTTTGCTGCCTATTATCATTCTATCTCCATTTTGGGGTGCTCTCTTAATATCTGCTTTCTTAATGTTCTTTAGGAATTGGATATTGCTATAGTTAAGGCAACAAATCATGTTGAACAGCCAGCAAAAGAGAAGTACATAAGAGGTAAAAGCATCAGATCATCATGTTATGGAGATGTAACTTACTGAATCATAGCGACAAACTACATCCAGAATGGGACTTGATAGAATTTTCTGATTCTCATTTTTCAGCCATTTTTTCTGCCATTTCGGCTACCAGGCCTCGAGCTGATGTTGCATACTGCATTCACGCTCTTGCAAGAAGATTGTCGAAGACGCATAATTGGGCGGTATGGATAACAAATTCAATTTGGTAGCACCACCTTTTTCATGAAAGATAAACTCATTATAATCATGCTTCATACCTAATGATAAGTAGTCCTCCAAATACTGATTTGGTGAAGTCCTGTTAGTTTAATCTTTGTTTCTTATTTACAACCACACAAATTACCATAAAGATTCTAAGAGTAGACGTGAGATACAACTGCTTCCTATGGCTTTATTTGCAAACACTTTACGATAGATATTCATTTTACATTTCTTTTCTTTCCTTTTGCGCGAGAGACCAGGAACACACAGGGAATTTTTGTATTCCAAGCCTATAAGCTTGCAATTTGGTAACTGAGTTATAGTCCAATAAATGCCACGTTATTACGTTAATTGTGCCAAAATTTCCAAGCGAAAAATTGCTATACATTGAATAAGGTATTAATTCCCTGTTCATTAGCTTCCAGGTTTCAAACTATTCGACTGAAGTGAAAAACATCCATATAATTACTTCATTTGAAGCAACAACTTCCTCCAAGAGTAATTGCTTTCTATTTTAAGGGTTAGCCGAGTTAGGATTCATATACATTACCCCATTGGGGCTAGGCCACAAAACTAAATGTAACAATTCATCTATGGTTGGGCAGTCAGTCCATTGTTCTTATGCCACACAATTTCTCTTCTTGGATCAAGAGGGACCTGCATTTAAGGGGTATATCACTTTAAGATCCTCAATAGGGTAATGTTCGCGTTGCAGCATTCTAGTGTCTACGTCAAGACTTAGCAATGCCAGCGATACTGTACCTTTGTGGGTCACGAGGTGAGTTTCCACGGTTTCTCACTTCTTGACATAGCACTTTTATCTTGTATAGCACCTGATTACTGGAGCTTCAATCTGGTTACTGGCTTCTGTAGAATCTTTGTTGTCTAAAGGCACCATCATCACACACTGGTGGCTAGGTGGTATCAGATAAACTCAGATCGGTGAACTTTAGCCCTATAGGGTTGTTTTACACCCCAATGAGCTAATATAAGCGGAAAGATACGCATTTGAACGTTATAATGTCATGGGATTGTGTAGCTTTTAAAGTGTAAGACGACATTACTGTGTTTAGTTTGTAAAGTATAAGGCAACATTACATCATAGCATCATGATTCAAGAGAACATTGATGCAACTAAGTTCCTATGAAGACCCATTAAGATTTGGATTGTCTTTCGCTTGTTCATGTTGAGATCCAATATTTTAAGAGCCTTATCTAGAGCATATAAGATAAGACAACAGTATGTGTGCTGTGTATTTAGTTTTTCTGTCTACTGACACATGATACTGATGGCCTCTGACATTAATTTCATTGGTGAGGAGTGAGGACAGATCAGATTATAAGCCCATCCTTTCTGAAATTAGCTTCAGTCGCAAAGGACTAAATATCGTCTAAGAAGGTCTAACTTTTGGAGCTGAGGAATAATGTTGTTAATCAAGTATTCGTTTAAATGTTTAAGGAATCATTTTGCTTTGCTTTAATATGCTTGGTTTCACATCAATTCGTCAAGCATAAAAGCTGATCGCGCTTTGAATAACAATGATATTTTGATAATCTTAACTAGCATCCTCATTATAGTTGACGCTTAAAGCACCTTTACTGATTCATTTGTCCCTGTCGTTTGTTTATAGGTTGCGTTAAAAACATTGATTGTCATTCACCGTGCTTTAAGAGAGGTGGACCCTACATTCCAGGAGGAACTTATTAACTATGGTCGCAGCAGAAATCGCATGCTTAACATGGCTCATTTCAAAGATGACTCTAGTCCAAATGGTATGCATATTATCTACCTATTTCTTGATTATAGTAAGTTGGCTGTAGTGCTCTACTCTGAAATTGAAAACTGCTCTGATAAACTCTTCAGCATGGGATTACTCTGCTTGGGTGCGTTCGTATGCCTTGTTCCTGGAGGAGAGGCTGGAATGTTTTCGAGTGCTGAAATATGATGTGGAGACCGATCGTTCGGTAAGAGAACCATCCCTTTTAATCTCTTCCAATAGTTAGTTGAAAGGAATATATATACACACACACACATGTACACATGGATATATACATATATACATACGTACATATTATATATGTGTGTGTGTGTTATGTGTATATATCCACACACACACGTACTTACATATTATCTTTCCCAAAAAACAAAAAACATATGTATGTATCAATCTTCTTATATTTAGATGGCCTATCTCTGTGGATATTAACGGTCTTCTATATTATGAGGATCCAGGTGCTTTCTATACAGATCTTCTTATCTTTAGGTGAAGTGAAACATCGAGTGTTGAGATTTCCTTATATTTTTAATGCATTTAATGCAGAGAACTAAAGATTTAGACACGCCAGAGTTGCTTGAACAGTTACCAGCCTTGCAACAACTTCTGTATCGTATTATCGGCTGTCAGGTACATTACTCTTCATAATCAGTTCGATATGGTGGCTACTTTGACAAAATGTCCTTGTTTCAGATGGCATATACAGTACATTGTGCTTAAACTTATGATCATGAAACTTTCATGCAGCCACAAGGGGCGTCTGTTCACAACTTTGTGGTTCAGTTAGCACTTTCAATGGTAAGTGATCTGTTACTTCACCGATTTATCAGAAATGATTAACGTATTTGGTTTCTCACTATCTGATTGCTTATTATAATTTTGATAGGTTGCTTCAGAGAGCATTAAAATCTACAATGCCATCAGTGACGGTACAGTTAATTTGGTTGACAAGGTGGGCTTTTCTTATGGCTGTAACCTGTAATATAGATAGTCTTATTTCTCCTCTGGAATAACTAATAAAAGTTAACCGAATTATTTTACTTGGCAGTTCTTTGAGATGCAACGGACTGATGCTCTTAGGTCTCTCGATATATACCGCAGGGCTGGTCAGCAGGTACCATCCCGAGAGATTATTTTCAGAGCCAGTGGCGGAGGCAGGATATATACTAAGGGTGTTCAAAAAAATTTGGATTGCAGCTCACGGGAATCGAACCTAGGACCTTCTACACATTTTGAACACCCTTGACCACTGAGCCAAACATTTGCCTTGTGTCAAGGGTGTTCAAAACTTAATATATAGAGATAAAAAATAGATTTTGCCTTATATATACAGTGTAATTTTTCGGCGAAGGGTGTTCGGGTGAACACCCTTGCGCCCCCCTGCCTCCGCCCCTGTTCAGAGCCAGCTAATATACATCAAAACAGTTCAAGAGACTGTTCCTTTAGGAATTTAGACACCTTTGCTGATACATCTCCATTTATTTTTAGGCTGAAGTGCTTTCAGAGTTTTACGAAATATGTAAAAGTATCGACGTGGGACGTGGCGAGAAATTTATTAAAATTGAGCAGGTACGAGAAAACTTTTCTGGTAAATATATGCAGTTTTTTTTCCGTGATTGCACCATTGTAGATGTTTCCCTAATCTTTTTGCATTTTATTTATAATCAAGCCCCCTGCATCATTTTTACAAGCAATGGAGGAGTATGTGAGAGAAGCACCACGAGCTTCTACCGTGCGGAAAGATTCGGTAAGCAATCTTCTCTCATGCCTTGATAAAGTGTCTATCTCTGGACGGAGCTAGTAAACATAGACGGAATACTTATATTTATTTATGTTTAACAAGCCCCCTCACGTGCGGACCTGATTATTGTTCTTGGGCCGAGCATGCTAAAATACTTCTTTGAAAATAATGCAGTTCAAAAAACTGATAGCTTATGATATGTACAAGTCTGTTTTACTCCAACAAGATCTTAAATTTCTATGCAATTTATATTCAACATCCAGGAACCCAAAGTTATTTTGGCTATCGAGTACAAAAAGGACTCAGAGGTCAAAGATGCTGGCTCCCGTTCTTCCCCTCCACCTGAACCTGAAAAGGAACCTGAACCAAGGCCGGATCCGGTTAAAACGGAAGCTCCACCGGCAGAACCTGCTGATCTTTTGGTAATAGTTTCAAGACATTTAATCTATAACCTTATTGTACTTAACTCTATGACTGGATATTTAAAGCCTCGTATTTGTTGTCCCTAGTCTTTGGATGATCCTTCTCCAGCAGTTGCAGAACTAGATGAGAAAAATTCTTTGGCTTTAGCTATCGTACCAGTTGGTACGTGTTTCAAAATCAATTGCACCATATACTATGTTTGAAACTCGCCCAAGCCTTGTTATTCTGACTTTTGGTGCTGTCACAGGCTCTAGCAACCCACCGGCTTCAACTGTTTCAAATCTTACTAATGGAGCTACAGGCTGGGAATTGGCTCTTGTCGAAGCTCCCAGCTCGAATGAGAGTGCCACTACAACGAGTAAACTGGTACAATTACACATCTTTCTCATTTCACTGCTTTTAATCAGTGCACATTGACACTAAAAAAGTGAATAAATTGTATTGCAAGAGACAACATTATGGTTTCACCGTCTTTAATTTGGGGGGCTAAAGTAATGGGATGCAAGTACAGGTGCATGCAATCTTCGTACAATGGGTTCAACTGAACCCAATCTTTCAATACGGAGCATAGATAGTCATGGGAAAACCTATGAAATTTAAACAAATATTGAACTCCGAAATCTCAAAAGTACAATGAGTTCAGTCAGAGAATTTTAAAGGTCGAAAACATCAAGTTAAAGTTAAATCGTGGATCCACCCCTATATGCAGAAGATTTATATGCACTGGTGGACATTTTTCTTCACGTGTATAAAGAGCCATACTTATACTGATACTTCCTACTTGTAAAAAAATAGGCCGGAGGACTTGACAAACTTACTCTAGATAGTTTGTATGATGATGCAATGAGACAAACCAACCAAAATGTGAGCTATAATCCGTGGGAACCTGCACCAGCAGCTTCTCGAATGATGCCAAATGTTGGATACGACCCGTTCTACGTATCAAACATGGTGGCAGCCCCAACTAATGTGCAAATGGCAGCCATGGCGAACCAGCAACAGGCTTTCATGTTACAGCAACAACAACATATGATGATGATGACTCCCCAACCACAGCCAACTGCGAATCCTTTCGCCAACCCTTACGGAGCAAATGCCAATCCATACGGCCCCGGTATGCGTGTACAAGCATATAATCCTTATAATACTGGCCTCATTTGAGCAATTTACAGAGAGAACATGGTGCTGTATTCAGCTATTGATTTTGATACTCAGGAAGATATTGAAGGATAGATTTGCATCACTGCAGGAGGTAGTGTAAAATTATTTGTTAAATATTTAGGTAACTTTCTTGGTTCATTCTTTATTTGCAAACATCGCGGAAACGCTCAACAATTCTTGACTCGTAATTTTTTTCTTCTTCTAAACCTGCTTAATCTTGGGCTGGATTTTCTTATTGCCATTTCTTGGCTCTTTTATCAGTTTTGAATTTTTGTAAGATTTGTATTGTGAAACAAATTTGCTTAATGATTGTACATGGTTTGGATATGAAATGTGGTCCTTTTGTAGACTCTATTTTTACCATCTTTTTATAAATTCTTCAAAGAAACTCTTCCTATGTTAGTTGAGGTATCTTTGGCAAGAGGTGACTAAAAAATGCTAGTTTTCTTAGATAAACGTAATGATGAAGTCAAGTTTCTTTTGGAACTAATTTTCATGCTATGTTATGATATTTGTTCTCTAAAATAACATTTTGTTATAACAATCAATTTTTTTTTGGAACAATCGAAGCTATGCAAATAGGGACTTGAAAAAATGCCATGAAGTTCCTATATTAGCTATGATGAAGGAACAATATGTTATTTAAACAATAAGATTTGACCCCAAAATCTTACATCCATTAAGTTATAGGCTTTAAATAAAGGCCAAATACATAACTGGGGCCTTAAACTTGACATTTTTTTTCACTTGGGCACTTAAACATAGAGTTGTTCCTATTAGACCCTTCAACTAAATCACATATGTGCCAATTAGACGCTTTGTAGACCATTTGAGAAAATTTTTTATAAAAATGATTGGATATGTAATTAGCTGCAGTTGTATATTTGATAGCTTTTAAGACTTTCTTCTTTGTTTATGAAATAGCTGCATTTGTATATTTGACAGCTTTGTTTTTTTGCTGAAGTACTATTTTTGTTAAAACTTGTTAATGTCAAAATGCAACTTCTATTAACCACTTGTGCGTTCTAATTTGTAAAGTTTTATTCTAGTAGCTTACAAGTGTCGTGCAAAGAGAACAAACATGCAAAATGAGAATAGTCAAATATATGTATACTATACTTTCTTTTAAAAAAAAATTAAGAGGAAAAATGATGGGTTTACGTGAAGAAGAAGATAATAATAATCCATAACCTTTTTCTCATTTTCACGCGTTTTTTCCTACGCACTCAATTATGTCACTACAAAGTGTCTAATTGGCACAGATGTGACTTAGTTGAAGGGCCTAATAGGAACAACTTTATGTTTAAGTGTCCAAGTGACAAAAAAAATCAAGTTTAAGGGTCCAGTTATGTATTCCGCCTTAAATAAAACTATGTAAATACTTACTAGAAATCTTATTTATCAAATTTCATTATAAAAATTATAATTTTTCTAAAGAATTCGCCGTGATATTACTTGGTTCGACGACAGATCGTTGCGGCGTAGGATCTGGAATTAGGTAGTGAGTTTGCGCGGGACCCACCATTCTCAATATACAACTTTTGGTGACAGATAGAGACACATAGATAAAGAAAAACAAATACTCCATAAATAAAGTAACCAAATAATTAACTTTATTACACATCTTCCCACCAAAAATAGTAATTAAAAAAATTAATAAGAAAAAGAACAGGTGGAAAAGACAACAGAGAGAGTCCACACTCAACAGTCAAGAGTCCTAACTACTGGAATACTACTACTCACCTTCCTTTGATAATAACCTTTCAAAAATAATAACTACAACGATATTTCTATCTTAAATTAATTTAATTCAGTATATGAATATAAAAAATTTCCTCATTTGGATAGTTTATATTGAGATATTTAGTATCTTTTTTTAAAGAAGGGAGTCTTGCCGTGACTGGTAAGTGGTAAAGTTATTCCCATGTTACCAGGAGATTACGACACGTACAATAGACCTTTGTGGTCCGACCCTTTCCCCAACCCCCGAGAACTTAATGTATCAGGATGTCCTTTTTTTTTAAAAAAAAATTTGGCAAATTATTTTACTCTTAAATAACGATTCTTAAATCATAGCTCTATTAATAAATAATTACCTATCTAAGTGTGGAAAATAAATTACTATCAAACACATGACTTAACACATCCCTCTACTAACATATAATCTCTAACCAAATAAGAAAATCTCGTTAAACAATATACTTGGAGTAATTAAAATGTACAAAAATAACTAAATAAATGTTTGATTGTAATTAGTTGGTCACACTCGTATGAATAATTTGCTTGCCACTTATATGATCTTGCTCACATCGTTGTAGTTCGTAACTGCATAAAAGAAGAGGATTATAATATTAGTAATCAGTGAAAAATTAGCCAATTTTATGATTTAAAGAAAACTATATTAAAGATTTCTATATTAGTAAAAAAAATATTTTACTTCTACTACTTTTTAGTTTTATTATGCATAATATTAGTTTAAGATGAGTTACATAGAAAATCACAGTAAGTGAAAATTATATAGCCGATACTAACTCCCGACGTAAAACTTTTTGGGTGCGAATAAAATTAAACATAAATTACTTTATACATCCCAACTAAATTTGGCCCATATTTTACCTCCTTATTATTACCAGTAATCATCAACGGCTATGGTAGAGTAACAAATACATTTTCGTTCTTAACTAATGGTATGTTTGGAAAGCCACATGGTAATTGGAATTGATGTAATTACTAGGGTAGTAATTACACAACTTAGTAATTACACTGAATTGTAATTGCAATGATCTGTTTGTTTGTCATAGTGTCATTATAGTAGAATTACAAGTGTACTATTTGGTTGCACAAGTGTAATTACACAGTTAGATTAAATTTTAAATATAAAATTAATTATCAAAAATTAAAAGTTAAGGTTTAACAAGTATACGCATTAATAAATAGTATTAAATTTGACATTTAAAATAGATATTGCTTCTTGAAAATATATTAGTTACTTATCATATATTTGTAACTAATATTGTAAAAATAATTGATATTTTTTTAATTAATAATATTTTACATTAATGTAAGAACATCATGGATCATGCTTGATAAAATAATTAATATTAATAAATATAATGTCATAACATTACTCAAATATATTAAGAAAAATAATCTATCAACTTTAACTGAAAAATGAATGGCATGCTATCTTGATTAATAAGTGAATACTACTAAAGCAAATAAAAAAAGCAAAAATATAACATAAAATTCAAAATCCAAATCTTTTTAATGTGATACTCTTATGTAAAATTACAACATAACATAGATAAGTTTCAATATAATTTAAGTAAATATAACTCGAAAGAAAAGGTAAATATAAGTTTATAACCTCATTCAACATGAGATCCTATTTTAATGACATCACTCAGTATATGCTAAGTTTATTAATGATTTATTATTTCTAATATTAGGAGGGGTAGTTTCAAAACTAGAATAATAGCTCAATTATACTAAATGAAGAAGAAAAAATATGAGCAACTACATTGAATCGCAAAAAATAAAGGTTCAAAATGAGAATATTATTTAAATACTAAAGAGTACTAATATATCATTTTAACATAGTTAAGTTTGCATATAACCTCATGCAATAATAAAGTTCAACTTTAATGACATCACTCATTATAATTCAAGTTTGTGGATGACTTATTCTTTCTAAGATTACGGGATATAACTTTTTTTGAAAAATTAAAATAATAACATAGCTAAATCTAATAAAAAATAAAGAAAAATAATTAAGAAGGAAATAAAATGTGAGAAATTATATAGAAACACATGAAGTAAAGGTTGGGAAATGAGAAATAAGGAAATAAAAAATAAATATATTTGAAAAAATAGAATTTTAAAAAACTTTAAAAAATTAAAAAGAAAAAAAGAATAGAAACCAAAAAGTAAATTAAAAAGAAACGATATTCAAAAATAACCTGGTAATGTAATTACCAAAAATTCTCAATTCTCCCATGAGAATTGTAGAATGTTATTATTGCATCCAATTATATGTTGACCAAGTAATTATTTAATTAGTCAAATATACCAAAATTGTGTAATTATACCTAATTACATTCAAGGCTCCGAAGGTTTTGTGTTTAAGCTTTATTTGTGAGTCCTCGAGCTTTACTTCCAAAGTAAAAAAATTTGGGGCGAGTAAATAATAAAGGAAGAAAGAGAAAAATTAGTAAAAAGAATAAAAATTAAAGGAGGAAAAAGGAAATAATAATGATAAGAGAGAGAAAGAGCAGATTGAAGAAAGAAGAAAAAAAGAAGAAGATGTCCTCTTGGTTCTCTCTTCCTCTTCCCAATCCTTTCAAATCCGACGACGACGACGACGCCGGCGGCAGCGAAAAACTCTCGTCGCCGTCGGGAGAGAAAAGTTCCGATCCTAATTACTCTAGTATAAAGGAAGATTTTTCAGCAATTTCCCAAACTTTCTCCCACCACCTCCGCGGCGTCGCTTCTTTTCTCGCTCCGCCATCACCCACTCAGTCGGCGGAGCAAGTTCCGCCTTCTGAAAAATTCAGCGGAATTAAAAACGATTTAGTTGAAATTGGAGATAGCTTTAAATCAGGACTCTCTTTGTTCTCTTCGAACAAAGCTGTTTCAGAGATTTCAAAGTTAGCTTCTAATTTTTTACAGTTTAGTGATGAGTCGCCGAATGATCGTGAAACTGAAGATGAAGATCGCGAGGACGACTATGATGATGATTACGAAGAGGAAATTGTGGGCATTACGGATGAAGTAGTGGAGTTTGTTAGCACAATCTCACAGCGGCCTCAGTTGTGGACCGATTTTCCATTATCTTTGCCCACTGGTAACTCCTAAATAATATTTTGCTCTAGTTTACTGATTATGTTTTTAGAGTATTATTACTTGTTTAGTTTCTTTGAGTGGTGATCTTTTTAGAATAAGCAACTCTATTTAATATTGTTGATTGATAACCTAGAATGTAAGTGAATAGCAGGTCAAATTGCACAGATGGTGTAAGAAATTCATTACACTATTCTTTGCTGAGTGTGTCGCTAGTTTTTTTATGATATAAGTGCCTCCAACCCAAAATCTTAAGGTAATGGGTGGAGTGGTCCAGGATATTATAAGCCCCTTACATAACTGATGAAGGTCAAGTATATTCTCTAACAACTAGTCCACTCCACCGCTTGTTAAAGGAGTTTGTGTGCTTTTTGCGTGAACATTGTTTTTGCGCCAGCTGCCTGCAACTCGCCTAATTCAGCAGTTCACTGGGTAAACATTCCCACTAAGACTGGAGTTAATAAATAGACCTGAATAGAGTAGATTTAATATGGATCATATAACCAACACCAAATGATTTGGATTGAGGCATATATTAAATGATTCACCCAAAAAATGTAAGTGGTATGAATGATAGCGGTAAAAGAAGACAGATAGATTTTCTTTTACTTTTAAGGAGATGTAGTGTAAACCTTGTTTGTTGCTCTGAAACAAAAATAAATGGCACGAGTGAAAAAAAATGCAAGTTCAGGGGTCTAGGTGGAGTTAACGGTTGGAGTTGCTCAAGGTAGTAGTGGGGGAATAGTGGTGTACTGGGATATAAGGAGATGCAGTTGCAGGGACAAATATGTGGGACAACACTTAGTAACTATGTTTCTAAAGGAGGAAAATTCTGGCTTTCAATGTACATTCGCAGGGATTTATGCACCTTGTGACAGGAAGTTGAGAATAGGATTGTGGAAGGAGTTGGCTGCAATATATGGTTTGACCTCATAGCCTTGGGTAATTAGTGGGGATATTAATGTATTAGATTTGAGGACGAGAAGAAAGGTAATTCTAGAAATACTAGAGCTATGAGGGGTTTTTCCATGAGCTGTCATCTATGTTGCTCGGACTCGAGTGCGGGTATTCGGTATGGGTGTGGATCTAGAGGTCGGATTCTTAATTACATAAACTTTAGGATTCGGCAGTATGGATCCGAGTGCAATATGAGTGCTGGGATACGGCCAATAACTGTATGTTATGACATATAAAGTAGATATTTCAATTAGTTAAAGTTATTGAACTAAAATTAATAGAATTTATTTCCTTATGAACACCAATATTCTATTTTCATAAGATATCTCGCGTAATAGAAAAGCATTTTCATACTATATACCCCCCCCCCCCCCCCCCGTCCCCAAACCTAAAAATCAANTAACTATGTTTCTAAAGGAGGAAAATTCTGGCTTTCAATGTACATTCGCAGGGATTTATGCACCTTGTGACAGGAAGTTGAGAATAGGATTGTGGAAGGAGTTGGCTGCAATATATGGTTTGACCTCATAGCCTTGGGTAATTAGTGGGGATATTAATGTATTAGATTTGAGGACGAGAAGAAAGGTAATTCTAGAAATACTAGAGCTATGAGGGGTTTTTCCATGAGCTGTCATCTATGTTGCTCGGACTCGAGTGCGGGTATTCGGTATGGGTGTGGATCTAGAGGTCGGATTCTTAATTACATAAACTTTAGGATTCGGCAGTATGGATCCGAGTGCAATATGAGTGCTGGGATACGGCCAATAACTGTATGTTATGACATATAAAGTAGATATTTCAATTAGTTAAAGTTATTGAACTAAAATTAATAGAATTTATTTCCTTATGAACACCAATATTCTATTTTCATAAGATATCTCGCGTAATAGAAAAGCATTTTCATACTATATACCCCCCCCCCCCCTCCTCCGTCCCCAAACCTAAAAATCAAACCAATACCCAATCAATATATAGATCTCAATCATAGGATATAGTCAAAGTACCTGACCAAATCGGTTATGGATCCCAAATTTGTACGACTACTCCTTTAATAGTGAAGGTTGTATTTCTAAATTTCACTATGCTGGGTGTCAATTGAATTTTAGAAGTGATTTCAATGATAGGGAGGTGGAGGATGTTGGTAAATTACTACAACTATTGGGTGAAACAGTGGCAGAGGAAGATAAAGAGGATGTTATGGTATGGACAACATCATCAACAACAACAAACCCAGTATAATCCCACAAGTGGGGTCTGGGGAGCGTAGTGTGCCTTACCCCTACCTTTGAGAAGGCAGAGAGGTTGTTTCTAGTAGACCCTCGGCTCAAGGAAAGATAAAAAGGAAGGAGTGTTATGATATGGACAAGTAAAGATATTAAATACTTTCTTTAGAGCTGTTGTAGCATTTTGCAAAAGCAATCAAAGTATTTTGAGCCAAATTGGTCATGGAAAATGTTATGGAAGTTCAAATTGCTATGGACAAAATAGACAATTTAGTTTGGTCAAATAGCAGGGACAAGCTTTTCATAGTTAATAATTGCTATAAAATGCTTTTACAGCAGAATAGTCTTGGGACTTCTAGTTGGCCTTGGAAGGTGATTTGGAAAACCAAGGCACCTGTGAAAGCAGCGTGTTTTGGTTGGATAGCAACTAGGGAGGCTTGTTTAACTCAGCAATTTGCAGAGGAGAGGTTTCCTATTGTGTAGCAAATGCTTTTTTTGTAACACAGAGGAGGAAACAGTAGAGCATTTATTTCTGGATTGCAGGTACTCCAGACAATGATGGGAACTATTCCTTAACATTATGGGTGTATCTATGGTCTTTCCACAGAAGATCAAGAGCCTTTTGCAAAGTTGGCAATCTCAAAGACTAAGAAGAATTTTGAAGCAGATATGGAGGACTATTCTTAATTGCATAATGTGGACTCTTTGGCTGGAAAGAAATAAAGCATAGGGGAAGAGTTGCAGATTGCTAGAGTAAAAAATAAGTGTATAAAGAATTTATATTTTTGGCGTTATAGCAGTACTCTTGATAGAATTGATCAATATTTGGACTTTTTATATTTATTAGGGGGAATATGTAATATGACTGGTGGAAGTGTTGCTATCTTTTTGTATCTGTTTCAGTACCATCTTGGTACCAGATGAATAGAAGACTAAAAAATTCTTATGGAAGTCCAAAGAACCTGTCAAGGTGTCCTGTATTGGGTGGGTTGTCATCAGAGAAGCATGCTTAACCCAAGATAATTTGCAGAGAGGTTTCATGTTTAGTAATAGATGTTATTTTTGTGAAGATGAACTGGAATCAGTCAATCACCTGTTTGTTCATTGTAAAGTTGCAAAGCCATGCTGGGAGCTCTTTCAAAATCTGTATGTGTAGCTTGGGTGACGCCTTCGGATGTCAGGTGCCTACTGGAAAGCTGGAAAAGGCAGAAGATAGCAAGGATCCAGAAACAATTTTGGATGGCCATCCCTTTGTATATTTTCTGGACTATTTGGAGTGAGAGCAATAGTGCTTGCTTTGGGAACAAAAAGAATCATATTTCTAGAGTCAAGAACCTTTTTCGACATAATCTATTTTTTTGGTGTGAGAAGAATATGGATCAGTATTTGGATTTCTTGGATTCACTTGGAAATTATGTAACTTCAAACTATTGTAGGGGCTGTGTGATTTTTTGTTCTTTTTCATACCTTCTTGGTACTTTCATTAATAAAAATTTTACCTTATTAAAAAAAGTGTTCTCTTAATCTCATAGAGTTTACTTGCACTCTTATTTTATTTTGGTAATGATGATGATATGAGTTGAGCTAAATGATAAGAACGGGGATTCATATCGCCGACCCCAACTTGTTTGGGACTGAGGCGTAAATGATGTTAAATCTCATAAAGATTGATAGATGACCGAGAAAAAATATTTACGGGCACCAAGAGTTGGGTATTTGGTATACTATAGCATTTCATTGTCACCAAGAGTTGCTTTAGGTGTAACATACTGTATATTAATATGATGTGGGACAATTCTATGCTGCTCTACGCTAAAGAAGACTTTATTAATGTAGAAGCTTTTCAAAGAAAATGTAACTAGAATAATAAGCAGTGAATATATATTTATTACTCTCAAAAATAATAAGCAGTGAATTTCCGTTCTAGTTCTTTTCCGAGTTTCGACCACTTCTGGATGATTGCATACTTTATATGTCGATCAAAAGGAGTAGTTCCTTGACAGAATCCTTGTTTGTACAAATATTCTTCATATTTCTAGTGTCCTCTGGTTGATCTTTATGAAATTTTGTTGCAGATTTTACCTTGTCTGATAGTCAGAAAGAACATGTGGCGTCTATTGAGCAGTTTGTGCCTGGTCTTGATTCCTTGAGGCAGAAGGTTTGCCATGAATTATCTGATGGCCAATTTTGGATGATCTATTTTGTTTTATTGCTTCCAAGGTTGAATGGGAATGACCTGGAGCTGTTGTCAACTCCTGAGGCAAGTTTCTCTCTGATAAGTTAATATACTAAATGGAGCTGTTTTGCCTGCAATTCTTTTATAAATGTGAAAGGAGATTTTTAATATGAGAAAAATTTGCAGTGCTGTAGATTAAAAACTGTATGCTCTAAAGTACTGCTACTACGTCGCATAGCATTTTTGGAACAATAAAATTGTCCAGTTCATTGATGCAAGTTGAAATAATTGCATTGTTACTTTCTGTGTGATCTTCTAAGTTAGGCTCTTTCTATAATAAGAGAATGGAAGTTTACATGGCCACTAGATAATATTTAATACCATCTAATATTTATTGTCCTGATAAAGAAATGGACTTTGGGCCTAACGACTAACTCAATCCCAAAAGCTAGCTCAAGAGGTGAAGATTGTCCTAGACCATATAAAGAAACAAAACACCATTTCAGCCATCGATGTGGGACTCAACACTGCACCCCCGGGACTGGACATTTGGAGCATGGACAATATAAGATGGGGGCCAACGTTACACCCTCATGGGTTGGCATGGTGGCAATTAACTTGAGCCTTGGGATTTGCTCCCTTTCAAGGTCTCAAGTTCGAAACCCACTGGGTGCAAACAATTTCTGAGGGCCATCGGACTGGGTAAAACCTGAATTAACCGTGGTGCACTTG